>JBBYHL010442852.1:0-17263 GCA_038381835.1 Adansonia madagascariensis
CAATGACTAAGGCAAAGACTAAATGCATGGAGCAAGCTTTGCAAGGACTAATCATGGAAATGCAAGCAAAGGAGGCTATTCAAAATGAATCAAATGCATTGCCAAGATTGATCACTTTTTTACATTATGTTGAGGCTAGAAAGAAAAGATGAATAAATCTTAGAGCCTAATTCACATGTCCAAGATGAATGGAGGCCAATTTACATGTATTCATGGGCCTATAGATTAGGATTTTAGATTTCTGATTTTTTTGACTTTTTATTTTTTAATTTATTTAGATAATTCCTAATTAGATTATGAATAGGAATAGACTTTATCTTTATTGATTAGGATTGTATTTAGGATTTTAAGTTGTTTAGATAAGTCCTAATCAGATTAGGATTATGAATAAACTTTTCCTTATTGATTAGGATTTCCTTGTTCAGTTAGGGCTCTACAGATTTTTGGCATATATAAGGGAGTCTTATTCATGTAATTCAGCAGATTTGGAAGAGAAAAAAATACTGAGAGTTTTTTCACTTTGTGAGAACTTCTTCTTTGTTCTTTAATCAAGAACTCAATTTGATCTTATCAGGAAAACTTGTGGCGATCAAAATTGTTATAACTTTGGTTCTAATCAGCAAGTTTGATTGGGGTCAAGTTCTTTTTCGTAGACTTTGAAGATGATCCTAGGGTTTTTATTCCATTAATGGGGTTTTAGTTTGTGTTTTCATCTGAAGGTTCTATTAACTTGGATACTTGAAATAATCTCTATTCTTTTTGTTATGGGTGCCACAATTATGTTCTCCTCATTGGGATACATGATATATTGATGCTTTGGATTTGCAAGAAAAGCTTTTCTTTCCACCATTTTCCTTGTAATTAATGTTCATTTGTAAAATGAGATAAACTTGGATACTTCTAATAATCTCCATTCTTTTTGTTATGGGCACTACAGTCATGTTCTCCTTATTGGGATACATGATATTGATGCTTTAGATTTGGAAGAAAAGCTTCTCTTTCCACCATTTTCGTTATATTCGAAGTTCATCCGTCAAATGAGACAAACTTGCATTCTCATTAAAATCTCCATGCTTTTTGTTGTTGGCACTACAATCATGTTCTCCGCATTGGGATGTATGATATTGATGCTTTAGATTTGCGAGAAAAACTTTTCTTTCTACCATTTTCCTTGCAATTGATGTTCATCTGTGAAATAAGACAAACTCGGATACTCATAATAATCTTCATTCTTTTTGTTATGGGCACTACAAACATGTTGTCCTCCTTAGGATACATGATATTGGTGCTTTGGATTTGCAAGAAAAGTGTCACTTTCCATAATTTTCCTTATAATCAAAGTTCATCCGTGAAATGAGACAAACTTGGATACTCATAATAATCTCCATTCTTTTTGTTATGGGCACTACAATCATATTCTCCTCATTGGGATACACGATATTGATGCTTTGGATTTGCAAGAAAAGCTTTCTTTCCACCATTTTCCTTGTAATTGATGTTCACCTGTGAAATAAGATAAACTTCGATACTCGTAAGAATCTCCAATCTTTTTGTTATGGGCACTACAATTATGTTCTCCTCATTGGGATACACGATATTGATGCTTTGGATTTGCAAGAAAAGCTTCTCTTTTTGCCATTTTCCTTAAAATCAAAGTTTATTCGTCAAATGAGACAAGCTCATGTACTCACTATAATACAGGATATTGATGCTTGAGTTTTGCAAGAAAGGTTCTCTTTCTACCATTTTTCTTATAATTATTGTTCATCTGTGAAGTGAGACAAACTTGGATACTCATAATAATCTCCTATCTTTTCATTATGGGCACTATAATCATGTTCCCCTCATTGGGATACACCATATTGATGCTATGGATTTACAGGAAGAGCTTCTCTTTCTACCATTTTCCTTACAATCAAAGTTCATCTGTCAAAAGAAAGAAACTTGGATACTCATTATAATCTTCATTCTTTTTGTTATTGGCACTATAATCATGTTCTTCTCATTAGGATACATGATATTGATGCTATGGATTTACAAGAGAAGCTTTTCTTTCCACCATTTTTCTCATAATCAAAGTTCATCCGTCAAATGAGACAAACTTCGATACTCATAATAATCTTCATTCTTTTTGTTATTGGCTCTACAATCATGTTTTGCACATTGGGATACATGATATTGATGCCTTGGATTTGCAAGAAAAGCTTTTCTTTTTGCACCATTTTCCTTGAAATTAATGTTCATTCGTCAAACAAGGCAAACATGGATACTTGTAATAATCTCCATTTTTTTTGTTATGGGCACTACAATCATGTTCACCTCATTGGGATACATGATATCGATGCTATGGATTTGCAGGAAAAGCATTTTTTCCACCATTTTCCTCATAATCAACATTCATTTATGAAATGAGACATACTTGGATACTGATAATAATCTTTATTCTTTTTGTTGTGGGCACTACAATCATGTTGTCCTTATTGGGATACATGATATTAATGCTATGGATTTGCAAGAAAAGCTTTTCCTTTTACTATTTTCCTTATAATCAAAGTTCATTCGTAAAATGAGATAAACTTTGATACTCATAATAATCTCCATTCTTTCTATTATGGGTACTACAATCATGTTCTCCTCATTGGGATACATGATATTGATGCTGCGGTTTGCAAGAAAAGCTTTTCTTTACACCATTTTCCTTGTAATCAAAGTTCATTCGTGAAATCAGACAAACCTGGATACTTATAATGATCTCCATTCTTTTTAAGGTGGGCACTACAATCATGTTCTCCTCATTGGAACACACGATATTAATGCTATGGATTTGCAAGAAAAGCTTTTCTTTCCAACATTTTCCTTAAAATCAAAGTTCATTTGTGAAATAAGACAAACTTGGATACTGATAATAATCCCCACTCTTTTTTTTATTAGCACTACAATCATGTTCTCCTCATTGGGATACACGATATTGATGCTTTCTATTTACAAGAAAAGCTTCTTATCCCACCACTTTCCTTACAATCATAGTTCACCGATCAAATGAGCCAAACTTGGATTCTCATAATAATCTTTATTCTTTTTGTTATTGGCATTACAATCATGTTCTTCACATTGGGATGCACGATATTGATGCTTTGGATTGGCAAGAAAAGCTTTTCTATCTACCATTTTCCTTATAATCAAAGTTCATTCGCGAAATGAGACAAACCTGGATACTCATAATAACATCTATTCCTTTTGTTATGGGCACTACAATCATGTTCTCCTCATTGGGATACACGGCTTTGATGCTTAGGATTTGCACGAAAACCTTCTTTTTCCACCATTTTCCTTATAATGAAAGTTCCTTCATCAAATGAGACAAACTTGGATACTTATAATAATCTTTATTATTTTTGTCATTGGCACAATAATCATGTTCTCCACATTGCAATACATGATATTGATGCTTTGGATTTAAAAGAAAAGCTTTTCTTTCCACCATTTTCCTTGCAATTGATGTTTATCCGTGAAATAAGACAAACTTGGATACTCGCAATAATCTCCATTCTTTTTGTTATAGGCACTACAATCATGTTCTCCTCATTGGGATACACGATATTGATGTTTTAGATTTGCAAGAAAAGCTTTTCTTTTCACCATTTTCATTATAATCAAAGTTTATTCATGAAATGAGACAAACTTGGATGCTCTTAATAATCTTCATTCTTTTTGTTATGGGCACTACAATCTTGTTCCTCATTGGGATGCACGATATTGATGCTTTGGATTTGCATGAAAAGCTCTCCTTTCCACCATTTTCCTTATAATTAAAGTTCATCTGTCAAATGAAACAAACTTGGATACTCATAGTAATCTCCATTCTTTTTGTTATAGGCATGACAGTCATGTTCACCTCATTGGGATACATGATATTGATGCTTTGGATTTACAAGAAAAGCTTTTTTTTCCACCATTTTCCTTATAATCAAAGTTCACCCGTCAAATGAGAGAAACTTGGATACTTATAATAATCTCCATTCTTTTCGTTATTGGTTCTCCACATTGGGATACATGATATTGATGCTTTGGATTTGCAAGAAAACCTTTTCTTTCCACCGTTTTCCTTGTAATCAATGTCCATCCGTGAAAAGAGATAAACTTGGATACTTGTACTAATCTCTATTCTTTAAGTTATGGGCATTACAGTCATGTTCACCTCATTGGGATACACGATATTGATGCTTTAGATTTGTAAGAAAAGCTTTTCTTTCTACCATTTTCATTATAATCAAAGTTCGTTTGTGAAATGAAACAAACTTGGATACTCTTAATAATCTTCATTCTTTTTGTTATGGGCATTACAATCTTGTTTTCCTTACTGGGATGCACGATATTGATTCTTTGGACATTCAAGAAAAGTATTTCTTTCCACCATTTTCCTTATAATCAAAATTTGTTCATGAAATGGGACAAACTTGGATACTTATAATAATCTCCATTCTTTTTGTTATGGGCATTACAATCATGTTCTCCTCATTTGGACACGCGAAGTTGATGCTTTGGATTTTCAAGAAAAGCTTGTCTTTCCACCATTTTCCGTACAATCAAAGTTTATCTGTCAAAAGAGACAAACTTGGATACCTATAATATTCATCATTCTTTTTTTTTATTGGCACGATAATCATGTTCTCCACATTGGAATACATGATATTGATGCTTTCAATTTGCAAGAAAAGCTTTTCATTCTACACCATTTTCCTTGAAATTAAAGTTCGTCTGTGAAATAAGACAAACTTGAATGCTCATAATAATCTCTATTCCTTTTGTTATGGGTACTACAATTATGTTCACCTTATTGGGATACACGATATTAATGTTATGGATTTGCAATAAAAACTTTTTTTCCACCATTTTCCTTTTAATCAATGTTAATTCATGAAATAAGACAAACCTGGATACTCATAATAATCTCCATTCATTTTGTTGTGGGCACAACAATCATGTTCTCCTCATTGGGATGCACTATATTAATGCCATGGATTTGCAAGAAAAGCTTTTCTTTTCATCATTTTCCCTATAATGAAAGTTAATTCATAAAATGAGACAAACCTGGATACTCATAATAACTCCATTCTTTTTGTTATGGACACTACAATCATGTTCTCCTTACTGGGATACACGATTTTGATACTATGGATTTGCAAAAAAAGCTTTTCTTTTTACTATTTCCCTTATAATCAAAATTCATCTATCAAATGAGATGAACTTGGATACCCATAATAATCTTTATTATTTTTGTTATTGGCACTACAATCATGTTCCCCACATTGGGATACACGATATTGATGCTTTGGAATTGAAAGAAAAGGTTTTCTTTCCACCATTTTCCTTGTAATTAATACGCCTATGAAATGAGATAAACTTGGACAATCGTAATAATCTCCACTCTTTTTGTTATGGGCACTTCAATCATGTTCTCTTTATTGGGATACATGATATTGAAGCTTTGTATTTACAAGAAAGGCTATTTGTTTCACCATTTTCCTTATAATCAAAGTTCATTTATGAAATGAGACAAACATCGATACATATAATAATCTCCATTCTTTTTGTTATGCACACTACAATCATGTTCTCCTCATTGGGATGCATGATATTGACGCTTTGGATTTGCAAGGGAAGCTTTTCTTTACACCATTGTCCTTATAATCAAAGTTCATCCGTCAAATAAGACAAACATGGATACTCATAATAATCTCTATTCTTTTTGTTATTGCTACTATAATTAAGTTCTCCATGTTGGGATACATGATATTGATGCTATGGGTTTGCAAGGAAAGCTTCTCTTTCTTCCATTTTCCTTATAATCAAAGTTCATCCGTCAAATAAGACAAACTTAGATGCTCATAATAATCTCCATTCTTTTTGTTATTGGCACTACAATCATGTTTAACTCATTGAGATGCATGATATTGATGATTTGGATTTGCAATAAAAGCTTTTCTTCCCACCATTTTCCTTGCGATCAAAGTTCAATCATGAAATGAGACAAGCCTAGATAATCATAATAATCTCCATTCTTTTTGTTGTGGGCACTACAATCATGTTCTTCTCATTGGGATACACGATATTGATGCTTTGGATTTGCAAGAAAAGCTTTTCATTCAACCATTTTGCTTATAATCAAAGTTTATTCATGAAATGAGGCAAACGTGGATACTAATAATAATCACCATTCCTTTTGTTGTGGGCATTAAAATCATGTTCTCCTCATTGGGATACACGATATAGATGCTTTGGATTTGCAAGAAAAGCTTTCTTTCCATCATTTTTCTCGTAATTAATGTTTATCCGTGAAATGAGACAAACTTTGATACTCGTAATAATATCAATTCTTTTTGTTACGGGCACTACAATCATGTTTTCCTCATTGGGATGCATGATATCGATGCTTTAGTTGTATGATATCGATGCTTTGGATGTGCAAGGAAAGCTTCTCTTTCCACCATTTTCCTTATAATCAAAAAGTTCATCCATCAAATGAGACAAACATGGAAACTCATAACAATCTCCATTCTTTTTGTTATTGCTACTACAATCAAGTTCTCCACGTTGGGATACATGATATTGATGCTACGAATTTACAAGGAAAGCTTCTCTTTCTTCCATTTTCCTTATAATTAAAGTTCATCCATCAAATGAGATAAACTTGGATACTTATAATAATCTCCATTTTTTTTGTTATTGCCACTACAATCATGTTCAACTCATTGGGATGCAGGATATTGATGATATGGATTCGCAACAAAAGCTTTTCTTTCCACCATTTTCCTTATAATCAAAGTTCATTCATGAAATGAGACAAGCCTATATAATTATAATAATCTCCATTCTTTTTGTTGCAGGCATTAGAATCATGTTCTTCTCATTGGGATACACGATATTGATGATGTGGTTTGCAAGAAAAGCTTTTCTTTGCACCATTTTTCGTATAATCAAAGTCCATTCGTGAAATGAGACAAACCTTGATACTCATAATAATCTCCATTTTTTTTTGTTGTGGGCACTACAATCATGTACTCCTCATTAGGATACATGATTTTGATACTATGGATTTGCAAAAAAAGCTTTTCTTTCCATTATTTCCCTAAAAATCAAAGTTAGTCCATCAAATGAGAAAAACCTAGATACTCATAATAATCTTTATTATTTTTGTTATAGGCACTACAATCATGTTCTCCACATTGGGATACACCATATTGATGCTTTGGATTTGAAAGAAAACCTTTTCTTTCTACCATTTTCCTTGTAATTAATATTCACCCATGAAATGAGACAAACTTGGACACCCATAATATTCTCCATGCATTTTGTTATAGGCAGTACAATCATGTCCTCATTATTGGGATACATGATACTGAAGCTTTGGATTTGCAAGAAAGACTTTTCGTTCCACCATTTTCCTTATAATCAAAGTTCATTTATGAAATGAAACAAACATAAATACTCATAATAATCTCCATTCTTTTTCTTATGGGCACTACAATCATGTTTTCCTCATTGGGATACACGCCATTGATGCTTTGGGTTTGCATGAAAACCTTTTCTTTAGACCATTTTGCTTTAATCAAAGTTTATTCGTGAAATGAGACAAATTTGGATACTCATAATAATCTCAATTCCTTTTGTTATGGGCACTAAAATCATGTTCTCCTCATTGGGATACAGGATATTGATGCTTTGGATTTGCAAGAAATGCTTTTCTTTCTATCATTTTTCTTGTAATTAATGTTTATTCGTGAAATGAGACAAATTTGGATGCTTATAATAATCTCAATTTTTTTGTTATGGGCACTACAACCATGTTCTCCTCATTGAAATGCATGATATTGATGTTTGGATTTGCAAGGAAAGCTTTTATTTCCACCATTTTCCTTATAATCAAAGTTCATCCATCAAATAAGATAAATATGGATACTCATAATAATCTCCATTCTTTTTGTTATTGGTACTGCAATTAAGTTCTCCACGTTGGGATACACGATATTGATGCTATGGATTTGCAAGGAAAGCTTCTTTTTCTTCCATATTCCTTATAATCAAAGTTCATCCGTCAAATGAGACAAACTTGGATACTTATAATAATCTTCATTCTTTTTGTTATTGGCACTACGATCATGTTCACCTCATTGGGATACACAATATGGATGCTATGGATTTGCAGTAAAAGCTTTTCTTTCCTCCAGTTTCCTTATAATCAAAGTTCATTCGTGAAATGAGACAAATCTAGATACTCATAATGATCTCTATTTTTTTCGTTGTAGGCACTATAATCATGTTTTCCTCATTAGGATACACGATATTGATGCTATGGATTTGCAAGGAAAGCTTTTTTTTCCACCATTTTGCTTATAATCAAAGTTCATTCGTGAAATGAGACAAACCTAGATACTCATAATAATCTCTATTCATTTTGTTGTGGGCACTACAGTCATGTTCTCCTTATTGGAATACATGATTTTGATACTATGGATTTGTAAGAAAAGCTTCTCTTCCCACTATTTCCCTTATAACCAATGTTCATCCATTAAATGAGACAAACTTGGATACTCATAATAATCTTGATTATTTTTGTTATTGGCACTACAATCATGTTCTCCACATTGGGATTTGAAAGAAAAGCTTTTCTTTCCGCCATTTTCCTTGTCGTTAATATTCGCCCATGAAATGAGATAAACTTGGATAGTTGTAATAATCTCCATTCTTTTTATTATGGGCATTGCAATCACGTTTTCTTTATTGGGATACTTGATACTGAAGCTTTGGATTTGCAAGAAAGTCTTTTTGTTCCACTATTTTCCATATAATCAAAGTTCATTTATGAAATGAGACAAACTTGGATACTAGCAATAATCTTCATTCTTTTTGTTATGGGCACTACAATCATGTTCTCCTTATTGGGATACATAATATTGATGCTTTGGCTTTGCAAGAAAAGCTTGTCTTTCCACCTTTTTCCTTATAATCAAAGTTTGTCTGTCAAATGAGACAGACATGGATACTCATAATAATCTCCATTCTTTTTTGTTATTAGCACTAAAATCATGTTCTCCACCTTGGGATACACAATATTGATGCTTTAGATTTGCAAAAAAAGCTTTTCTTTCCACCATTTTCCTTATAATTAAAGTTCATTCATCAAATGAGACAAACTTGATACTCATAATAATCCCTATTCTTTTCGTTATGGGCACTACAATCGTACTCTCCTCATTGCAATACATGATTTTGATGCCTTGGATTTGCAAGAAAAGCTTCTCTTTCCACCATTTTTCTTATAATTAAAGTTCATTCGTGAAATGAGACAAACTTGGATACTTGTAATAATCTCCATTTTTTTTGTTATGGCACTGCAACTATGTTCTCCTTATCGAGATACACGATCTTGGTGCTTTGGATTTTCAAGAAAAGCTTATCTTTCTACCATTTTCCTTATAATCAAAATTCATCCTTTAAATAAGACAAACTTGGATAGTCATAATAATCACCATTCTTTTTATTATGGGCTCTACAATTATGTTCTCCTTATTGGGATACATGATGTTAATGATTTTGATTTGCAAGAAAAGCTTTTCTTTCCCTCATTTTCCTTATTATCAAAGTTCATTCGTCGAATGAGACAAACTTCATACTCGTATTAATCTCTATTCTTTTTTATATGGGCACTACAATCATGTTCTCCTCGATGGGATACACGACATTGATGCTTTGGATTTGAAAGAAAAGCTTTTCTTTTCACCATTTTCCTTATATTCAAAGTTCATTCTTGAATTAAGACAAACTTGGATACTTATAGTAATCTCCACTCTTTTTATTGAGGGCACTACAACTAGGTTCCCCTCATTGAGATACATGATATTGAAGCTTTGTATTTGCAGGAAATGCTTTCTTTTCCAGCATTTTCCTTATAATCAAATCTCATCTGTCAAATGAGATAAACTTAGATACTCATAATAATCTCTACTCTTTTCATTAGGGGCACTACAACTAGGTTCTCCTCATTGAGATACATGATATTGATGCTTTGGATTTGCGGGAAAAGCTTTTCTTTTCACCATTTTCCTTATAATCAAAGTTCATCCATTAAATGAGAAAAACTTGGATACTCGTAATAATCTCCATTCTTTTTGTTATGGGTATTACAACTATGTTCTCGTCAATAGGATACATGATGTTGATGCTTTGTATTTGCGGAAAAAGCTTCTCTTTCCCCCATTTTCCTTATAATCAAAGTTCACCGTTAAATGAGGCAAACTTGGATACTCGTAATAATCTTCATTCTTTTTTTCATGGGAACTACAATCATGTTCTCCTCATTGGGATACACAATATTGATGCTTTGGATTTGAAAGGAAAGCTTTTCTTTCCACCATTTTCCTTATAATCAAAGTTCATTCATCAAATGAGACAAACTTGATACTCGTAATAATCCCTATTCTTTTTGTTATGGGCACTACAATCGTAGTCTCCTCATTGCAATACATGATTTTGATGTTTTGGATTTACAAGAAAAGCTTCTCTTCCCATCATTTTTCTTATAATTAAAGTTTGTCTGTCAAATGAGACAGACATGGATACTCAAAATAATATCTATTCTTTTTTGTTATTAGCACTCAAATCATGTTCTCCACCTTGGGATACATATTATTGATGCTTTGGATTTGCAAGAAAAGCTTTTCTTTCCACCATTTTCCTTATAATCAAAGTTCATTCATCAAATGAGACAAACTTGATACTCGTAATAATCCCCATTCTTTTCGTTATGGGCACTACAATCGTAGTCTCCTCATTGCAATACGTGATTTTGATGCTTTGGATTTGTAAGAAAAGCTTCTCTTTCCACCATTTTTCTTATAATTAAAATTCATCCGTGAAATGAGATAAACTTAGATACTTGTAATAATCTCCATTTTCTTTTGTTATGGCACTACAACTATGTGCTTCTCATCGAGATACACGATATTGGTGCTTTGGATTTGCAAGAAAAGCTTCTCTTTCCACCATTTTCCTTATAATCAAAATTCATCCTTCAAATGAGACAAATTTGGATACTCGTAATAATCTCCATTCTTTTTCTTATGGGGACTCCAATTATGTTCTCCTCATTGGGATACATGATATTGATGATTTGGATTTGCAAGAAAAGCTTTTATTTCCATCATTTTCCTTATAATCAAAGTTCATTTGTCAAATAAGACAAATTTGATGCTTGTAATAATCTCCATTCTTTTTTTCATGGGCGCTACAATCACATTCTCCTCATTGGGATACACGATATTGATGCTTTGGATTTGAAAGAAAAGCTTTTTTTCTACCATTTTCCTTATATTCAAAGTTCACTCGTAAAATGAAAGAAACGTGGATACTCATAATAATCTCCATTCTTTTTGTTGTGGGCAATATAGCCATGTTCTCCTCATTAGGATGCATGATATCGATGCTTTAGATTTGCAAGAAAAGCTTCCATATGCACCATTTTTTTTATAATTCAAGTTCATCTGCGAAATGAGATAAACTTAGATAGTCGTAATAATCTTTATTTTTTTGTTATGGGCACTACAGCTATGTTCTTTTCATCGGGATACACAATATCGATGCTTTGGATTTGCGAGAAAAGCTTTTCTTTCCACTATTTTCCTTATAATCAAAGTTTATCCATCAAATGAGACAAACTTGGATACTCGTAATAATCACCATTCATTTTGTTATAGGCACTACAATTATGTTCTCCTCATTGGGATACATGATATTGATAATTTAGATTTTCAAGAAAAGCTTTTCTTTCCACCATTTTCCCTATCATCAATGTTCATTTATTAAATGAGACAAACTTGATACTCGTTTTAATCCCCATTCTTCTTATTATGGGCACTACAATCACACTCTCCTCTTTGGGATACATGATATTGATGCTTTGGATTTGAAAGAAAAGCTTTTTTTTCCACCATTTTCCTTATATTCAAAGTTCATTCATGAATTGAGACAAACTTGGATACTCATAATAATCTCCACTCTTTTTATTAGGGGCATTACAACTAGGTTCTCCTCATTGAGATAAATGATATTAATTCTTTGTATTTGCGAGAAAAGCTTTTCTTCCCATTATTTTCCTTATAATCAAAGTTCATCCGTCAAATAAGATAAACTTTGATACTCATAATAATCTCCATCTTTTTTGTTATGGGCATTAAATTATGTTCTCCTTATTGGGATGCATGATATAGGAGCTTTAGATTTACAAGAAAAGCTTCTCTTTCCATCATTTTCCTTATAATCAAGGTTTATCCATCAAATGAGATAAACTTGGATACTCATAGTAATCTCCATTTTTTTATTATTGGCACTACAATCATGTTCTCATCATTGGGATACACGATATTGATACTTTGGATTTGCAAGAAAAGCTTTTTTCTCCACTATTTTCCTTATAATCAAGGTTCATTCATGAAATAAGGCATACTTGGATAATCACAATAATGACTATTTTATTTGATATGGGGGCTACAATCATGTTCTCCTTATTGGGATACATAATATTGATGCTTTGGCTTTGCAAGAAAAGCTTGTCTTTCCACCATTTTCCTTATAATCAAAGTTCGTCTGTCAAATGAGGCAAACATGATACTCGTAATAATCTCCATTCTTTTTGTTATGGGCACACAATCATCTTCTCCTTATTACAATACATGATATTGATGCTTTGGATTTGCAAGAAAAGCTTCTCTATCTACTATTTTTCTTATAATTAAAGTTCATCCGCGAAATAAGATAAACTTGGATACTCATAATAGTCTCTTTTTTTTTTATTATGGGCACTACAAATATGTTCTCCTTATCGGGATACACGATATTGGTGCCTTGGATTTGCAAGAAAAGCTTCTCTTTTCACCATTTTCCTTATAATCAAATTTCATTCATGAAATGAGAGAAACTTGGATACTCATAATAATCTCCATTCTTTTTGTTATGGGCACAACTGTCATGTTCTCCTTATTGGGATACATGATTTTGATGCTTTGGATTTGCAAGAAAAGCTTTTCTTTCCACCATTTTCCTTATAATTAAAGTTCATCCGCAAAATTGGATAAACTTGGATACTCGTAATAATCTCCATTCTTTTCATTATGGGCACTATAACTATGTTTTCCTCCTTGGGATACACGATATTGATGCTTTGGATTTGCAAGAAAGGCTTCTCTTTTCACCATTTTTCTAATTATCAAAGTTCATCCATTAAATAAGACAAACTTGGATACTCATAACAATCTCTATTCTTTCTGTTATGGGCACTATAATTATGTTCTCCTCATTGCGATACACGATATTAATGATTTGGATTTGCAAGAAAAGCTTCTCTTTCCACCATTTTCCTCATATTCAAAGTTCATTCATCAATTGAGACAAACTTGATACTCATAATGGTCTCCATTTTTTTGTTATAGGCACTACAATCACGTTCTCCTCATTTGGATTCACTATATTGATGCTTTGGATTTGAAAGAAAAGCTTTTCTTTCCACCATTTTCCTTATGCTCAAAGTTTATTCATGAAATGAGAGAAACTTGGATACTCATAATAATCTCCATCCTTTTTGTTATGGGGACTACAGCCATTTTCTCCTCATTAGGATATACGATTTTGATGCTTTGGATTTGCAAGAAAAGATTCTCTTTCCACCATTTTCCTTATAATTAAAGTTCATTTGCCAAATTGGACAAACTTGGATACTCGTAATAATCTCCACTCTTTTTGTTAAGGGCACTATAACTAGGTTCCCCTCATTCAGATACATGATATTGAAGCTTTGTATTTGCGGGAAATGCTTTCCTTTCCACCATTTTCCTTATAATCAAAGTTCATTCATCAAATGAGACAAACTTAGATAATCATAATAATCTCCATTCTTTTGTTATGGCACTACAATCATGTTCTCTTCATTGGGATACGCGATTTGATGCTTTGAATTTGAAAGAAAAGCTTTTTTTTCCACCATTTTCCTTATATTCAAAGTTCTTTCATGAAATGAGACAAACTTGGATACTCATAATAAATCTCCATTCTTTTTGTTATGGGCACTACAATCATGTTCTCCTCATTGTGATACATGAAATTGATGCTTTGGATTTGGAAGAAAAGCTATTTTTTCCATCATTTTCCTTATAATCAAGGTTTAACCATCAAATGACACAAACTTGGATACTCATAATAATCTCTATTCTTTTTGTTATTGGCACTACAATCATGTTCTCATCATTGGGATACACGATATTAATGCGTTGGATTTGCAAGAAAAGCTTTTTTTTCCACCGTTTTCCTTATAATCAAGGTTCATTCGTGAAATGAGACAAACTTGGATACTCACAATAATCACCATTCCATTTGATATAGGGGCTATAATCATGTTCTCCTCATTAGGGTACACGATATTGATGCTTTGGATTTGCAAAAAACACTTTTATTTCCACCATTTTCCATATAATCAATGTTTTTTTGTCAAATGAGACCAACTCCATATAATCAATGTTTTTTTTGTCAAATGAGACCAACTTGGATACTTATAATCATCTCTATCCCTTTTGTTAGTGATACTACAATCATGTTCTCCACATTGGGATCCACGATGCTGATGCTTTAGATTTGCAAGAAAAGCTTTTCTTTCCACCATTTTTCTTGTAATTAATGTTCATCTGTGAAATAAAACAAACTTGGATACTTGTAATAATCTCCATTCTATTTGTTATGGACACTACAATTATGTTCTCTTCATTGGGATACATGATATTGATGATTTGGATTTGAAAGAAAAACTTTGCTTTCCACTATTTTTCTTATAATAAAAGTTCATTTGACAAATAAGACAAACTTGATACTTATAATAATCTGCATTACTTTTGTTATGGGCACTACAATAACGGTCTCCTCAATGAGATACACGACATTGATGCTTTAGATTTAAAAGAAAAGCTTTTTTTTTTCCACCATTTTCCCTATATTCAAAGTTTATTCATGAAATAAGACTAACTTGGATGCTCATAATAATTTTCATTCCCTTTATTATGGGCACTACAGTAATGTTCTCCTAATTGGAATACACGATATTGATGTTTGGATTTGCAAGAAAAGCTTTTCTTTCCAGCATTTTCTTTATAATTAAAATCATCTGCCAAATTAGAAAAACTTGGTTACTCGTAATAATCTCCATTCTTTTTCTTATGGGCACTACATCTATGTTCTCCTTATTAGGTTACACGATATTGATGCTTTGGATTTGCGAGAAAAGCTTCTCTTTCCACCATTTTCCTTATAACCAAAGTTCATCCATCAAATGAGACAAACTTGGATACCCGTAATAATCTCTATTCATTTTGTTATGGGCACTACAATCATGTTCTCCACATTAGGATACATGATATTGATGCTTTGGATTTGAAAGAAAAGCTTTTCTTTCCACCATTTTCCTTATATTCAAACTTTATTTGTGAAATGTGGCAAACTTAGATACACTTAATAATCTCTATTCTTTTCATTATGGGCAGTACAATCATGTTTTCCTTATTGGGATACACGATGTTGATGCTTTGGATTTCAAGAAAAGCTTTTCTTTCCACCATTTTCCTTATAATCAAGGTTCAATCGTCAAATGAGACAAACTTGGATAATAGTAATAATGTTCATTCTTTTTGTTATGGGCACTACAATCATGTTCTCCTTATTAGGTTACAAGATATTGATGCTTTGCATTTGAATGAAAAGCTTTTCTTTCCACCATTTTCCTTATATTCAATGTTTATTTGTGAAATGAGACAAACTTCGATGCTCATAATAATCTCCATTCTTTTTGTTATAGGCATTACAATTATGATCTCCTCAATGGGATACACGACATTAATGCTTTGGATTTGCAAGAAAAGATTCTCCTTCCACCATTTTCCTTAAAATCAAAGTTCATCCATCAAACGAGATAAACTATGATACTTATAACAATCTCCATTCTTTTTGTTATTGGCACTACAATCGTGTTCACCACATTGGGATACATGATATTGATGCTTTTGTTTTGCAGGAAAAGCTTTTCTTTCCACCATTTTTCTTGCAATTAATATTCATCCGTGAAATGAGACAACCTTGGATACTCATAATAATCTCCATACTTTTTGTTATAGGCACTACAATCATGATCTCCTCAATGGGATACATGACATTGATGCTTTGGATTTGTAAGAAAAGATTCTTTTTCCACATTTTCCTTATAATCAAAATTAATTCGTCAAATGAGACAAACTTTGATACCCATAATAATCTCCATTCTTTTTGTTCTGGGCACCACAATCATATTCTCCTCATTGGGATGCACGATATTGATGCTTTGGATTTGCAACAAAAGCTTCTCTTTCCACTATTTTCCATATAACCAAGGTTTATCCATTAAATGGGACAAGCTTGGATACTCATAATAATCTCCATTCTTTTTGTTATTAGCACTACAATCTTGTTCTCCATATTGGGATACACGATATTGATGCTTTGGATTTGCAAGAAAAACTTTTCTTTCCACCATTTTCCTTGTAGTTAAGGTTCATCTGTGAAATAAAACAAACTTGGATACTCATAATAATCTTCATTTTTTTTGTTATGGGCACCACAATCATGCTCTCCTCTTTGGGATGCACCATATTGATGCTTTGGATTTGCACGAAAAACTTTTCTTTCCACCATTTTTCTTATAATCAAAGTTCACCCATCAAATGAGACAAACTTCAATACTCATAACAATCTCTATTCTTTTTGTTATGGGCACTACAATCATGTTCTCCACATTAGGATACATAATATTGATGCTTTGTATTTGCAAGAAAAGCTATTCTTTCCACTGTTTTCTTTATAATTAAAGTTCATTCGTCAAATGAGATAAACTTGATACTCATAATAATCTCCATTCTTTTTGTTATGGGCACACAATCATCTTCTCCTTATTACTCTGCATGATATTGATGCTTTAGATTTGCAAGAAAAGCTTCTCTATCCACTATTTTTCCTATATTTAAAGTTTATCCGCAAAATAAGAGAAACTTGGATACTCATAATAGTCTTTTTTTTTTTTTGTTATGGGCACTACAAATATGTTCTCCTTATCGGGATACACAATATTGGTGCCTTGGATTTGCAAGAAAAGCTTCTCTTTCCACCATTTTCCTTATAATCAAAGTTCATTCATGAAATG
>JBBYHL010442893.1:2740-17254 GCA_038381835.1 Adansonia madagascariensis
TATATATTCGAATTAAAATCAAAATGTATTTAGATGTCAAATATTGAAAAATTTTTACCTAAATCTATTGTGAATAATAAACCTAATATATATTACCTGAATTTGCAATATTTGAACGTGTAAAAACCAAATCAAAAAGTAGAGATATTAGATTTTTTTACTATTTACTACCATTCTTAAATAGGATTTGATGCGTATAGAAACTCATCCTCGAGTCACCCTTATTGCCGGTGGTGGACCCATAAATTTGTGCAACATGCATGCTTTAGGTCAACTTAAAAATTTTGTGTGTGTTTGAGAATTTTATTGACCAAAGAAATATGATCATTTAAGTATTTTGAGTATATAAGCCAGTGGTTGGCTTATCATGTAACGATATGTTTCAGCTGAAAAAGGCAAAATCCCATTGGCTGCATGCATGGTGAAATTAAAGTTAGACGACTAGTCGTTTAGCATTGTTTGGAAGACATGGCCATGTGCTTTAAGGATCGTAAGTAGGGGAGTGAGTGAGATGAGGTTGATTGAAAAGCCAACAGCACCCACTTACAGCCGCGCTAACATTATATCTTAATTACCTCCCTTGTCGATAGAATTTGGACTGAAAACAATCCCTGTGTGCCACCCTCACCCAAATTTATTGTCTCGTCATAGTTTCTTTCCCATCAATGGCTGGTAAATTTCTTATAAAGATATCAATATTTTGGTCAAAATTTAACAGTTCAAATCAATGAAATAATACGATAATCTCTTTTGTAACGCAGGGCGAAAAGTTAGCGCTAACTTCATGGTGACTAGTGGGGGCAAAGAGGACAGGGCATTTCAAATGATGCAGTGCCTTCATATTTCTGCAAACTTTTTTTATTTTTATTTTGATTTGTTACCAAAGGATGTCAGTGGTTTTGTTGTTGTTGTTGTTTATTCTTTTCTTTTACTTGGTTTTGGGTGTTTGTTTACCCCACCCTGAATCTATCTGCCCAGCTCATCTAATTGTGGCAGTGATGGTGATGATGATGAAGAATTGAGTTACCCTTCAAAGTAAAATCCAGCAGACATGTAAAGTCCACACCTTCCCCCCATATCTTCAGATCTCCCCTAAATCCATTTTGGTTCAGTGGTCCTAATCCTCGAGAAAAGGGGCAAACAGAAAATACCTAAATCTGAGGCTCACGAGAACGTGTCTAAAAAAAACTCAGATTTTTTAAAAAGTGGCAATGTGGCCAATGCCGAAGACCCAAAGCTTTTTTTTCCCCGAACTTAATATTGGGTACAAAACAAGCTAAGCCATCACATGTGGTTCCATTCACTTTTTCTAGAGAGCTGCTGCACTCACAGGCTGCAATATATGCAATTAGCTCAGCACCAAAGCTTTTCTCAAAGCTCAGACCTTGTCTTAAGTTGGGTCATAATCATATGTGGGCGGGGGGCCTTGACTGGTCTACCATTTCTCTATCAGATTCTTAAGGGTATCCCCAAATTCAGTGATGAAACATCAGGTGATCAACTGCGTGAACCACTTGCTTCACTTCGGAGTACACTTAAAACAGAACCAGATGTTCCTCTCCTAAACAAAGGGTGGAGCCATGTGCTTGCCTTTCAAGCAAATCTACTTAGGCAAACAAAACATGTATTTGCCCTTCAACATCTAAAAACAAAAAGGTAGAAATTGATAAAAACATGTTCGATTATAGCTGCTGATGGATCAAGTTATTCATTTGATACAATTCAATCATGGACACCATTATGCTACATAGGTAATTATGATCACTCAACAGTTTATAATTGAAAAAGAATAATGCAGAAAAGTATCGTTTTCAATCACCAATTTCTCTCAACACCGTCCAATCCAGCATCGTCACATGTTCTACTTGCTCGTCTACAAATGATTGAGGTTCCCTGCTTGCTTCATAAAAACAAAGGTTTCAGCTAGGTTCCCACGAACGACAGCTTTTTAAAAATATCAAGTTAAAGCTTTGTCTCTGTCACAAAAATTTAACTTCTTGAAAAAATACATATATATATATATATATTGAGAAAAAGTAAAGATTTTTTTATGTTTAAAAATATATTTTTAATATTTCAATAATAATTATTTTAATGTTTTAATAATAAATACTTTTCCATAGTTTAACAATTAATAATTTTTAATATTTTTAAAATTAAATAAATATTTTTATTAATATAATAATAATTTAGATTGACCCAAGTTAAATCCTCACCAAAAAATCATGTGTAACGTTCTAGTCAAATCGCAGTTAACTCACAAGCCTCAACGAGTGATTTTATCTTGAACATTAATAATTATTATTAGTTTTTTTTTTTTTTGGAGAAAAACAATTTATAGGAGAATTGTCAATCAATAATTATTTTGTTGCAATCAATTTTTTCTGCAAAATGAACGGAGCTAAAATAAAGTAAAGCTAAAGGAAAGAGCAAATAATATATAAAAGATGTCATGTCCGGCTACTGGACAAGCTCCAACTGCAAATTAAAAAAAAAGAAAAAAGGTTAATTTCCAGACTAGCACTCAACAGCAAGTCAGCATTAACCTCCTATATCCAGTCAACAGCACATCTGCAAACTGGACATCAATTAATTCAATCCAGCCCTAATGCGGACAGTTGTAACAACGCAATCTATGAAATCAACGAGTTAATTCCCGTGGTAGGACCCTTAAAAGGCTGTATATATAAAAGTAAAACTAGCTCATAGCTTAGCTGCATATTTCATTTCACAGTAGTAAAGCATGTTCTCAGAACATGGCATCACTTTTTTCCAGCTACAACCATTAGAAAATGTGTACTTTGAGCCTCAGTCAATTCATCATCTGTCTGCCCACACATTCTTCACTTTATAAACGAATCTGGGTTTAAGTTATATACATGAATCTGGAGATGTACAACAGCGATGATGCAGCTAACAACTTTCAGAACCCATAGTCAGCGTAAATCAAGCAAGTCTTTGATATTACAATCAGTCAGCCAGATTAATCAAAAGAGGCTGTACCGTAAGAATAGAACAGAAAAAAATTACGGATTGCCCAAGTTGTTGCACCATATCTTTTAAAAGTTATTGCACGAATGAATTTGAGTAAGCCGAGCCTTAAGTTCAAGCAAAGCAGATCTTTGAATCTTGATTGAGTTAACCACTTTAGAGTTCTATTTCCCTTGCCCAAGTTGGGGGAAGAAACTTTTCAACATGGAGGAGAATCAATGAAGCATGAAGAAACAATAGTAAACTTGTACTGTTTGTTAGGTCAACCACACTACGAGATAATAACCTCGACATAAATACGCATTGAACAAATTAAAACAATCATTCAGCAACCGACGATCGAGTTAGCCAATATACAGTTTTCTTTGGTGGTGATAATTAAGGGGCACCAATCACGCCAACATTTCTAAGCATCATTGTCCAGAGATCATGATGCACATATGAACAGTTATCAACTTTACATCTCCAAGAAATCACCCTCCAACGTACTAATTAAACTTTCACCTAAAGCAAATTTCTAAAACAATGAGTTGAATCGTCATATGAATTCTCATTTTTTTCAAATATTGATCTCTTAGCGTCATAAATACCAGAGAGTTTATCATGTCTGAAGGAAAGCACTATTGAGTCTCTGTCAAGAAAGCTTTAATTTCCAGTACTACCTTCGTCCGATACATCCTAACAAGAATTGGCGAACACATGGCATCAAGAAACCACGTCAGCGCAATGTGATTCTGACAACGAAAATAGGAAATGCCATAAAAATTGAACAATAATGCAGGCATCTAATATCATGAGGTTAACAGAAAGTTAATTCTCCTCCAACAAGTACGGGCCAGCACCAGCAAAAGAACAAAGCCTAGCTAGCACTTAAAAATATAGGCTGAGCTACACAATTATTTAAAATATTTTACTCAATAGAAATTGAAATATAACCTTTACAGCCTTTAAGTTACCATTTTTAGAGTTCGTACTTTGATTAATAGGAAGAAGACAATAACTAAATGATTTTGAGTTCTAATTCAATAACTGGGATGACTGAGTTAAAACAGATAAGACATTGTTTCCGAACTTCCTTGTTGAAATCATATTCCATATGAAAAGCGATCTTGAACATTAATTTTCTTTTCAACGACTCAACCACAGCCATCTTATATATCAATAGTTACGGTGAGATTTATCAGTAGTTGAATCCCAGTGCGGTACACGCAGTTTAAGCATGTCCTTTGATGGGATGAATCCAGCACCGTTTGGCCAGGATTTCGTACATTGCATTTATTTCTGTACTAGCCGGCTTTGTGACAGATTTCAGTAGATCTGCAAAAGGAGTTGTTGTATGAATGGTAAGGGGGGGGGAAGGGGGGGTTTCAGGGCCGACAATGGGGGCAGCTTTGTTTTTGGAAAAGGTTCTATCAAAGGAAAGGCCCTTCTTTTTTGCCCTTCCTATCGTTGTCCAGACAAAATATGGTAATAATTCCATGAGGTAGTTGGATACACAAAAATGGAATCCCTCTATTCTGACACTTCAGTCCCATGTATAATGGAAACTTCTGTTTGTGCTTGGAGGCAGCGCTAAAACAAGGTTTGGGAGCAAACTCAACCGATAAAAAGCCTAAATCAGAAATGATTCAAACCCTGTCTAGCAATCCACCCAATTGCCACCATAGAAGAGCAAAAAAAATTGACCCAAACCGGAACTATTTCGGTTTTTGAAAACCCAATGTGACATAATGCAAAACAAGTTTTCATTCAAGCCTAAATAGATGGGAAATTGAGCCTAGGATAAAAACAAGATATAAGTTAAAAGTCCCTAGAGCATCTTTCATATATCATGACAAACAATATTATAAGCTTCATTTCTTAAATGAAAAAAAAAAATATGAGAAAAATCCTACAAGCATATTTCTAATCAAGCCCTCTGCATGAATTCATTAATTCCGTACTGCTAGTTGAAACAAAGGTCCCAATCTCCAAGGTTTATCAAATTTCATTAATGATGAAGAGAGATACAGGTGAAAACAGAAATAGATTTCAGATGAAGGGTAGCCATCCGTATCGCTCTAACATACATGTGATTATGCTCACACGTTTTGAGCAAGCTGGATCATTACCAAGGATCAATGGGACTCCACAAGTACATATAATGGCTTGCCATTTAAGCGTTGGCGGCCCTACAAAATTCACCAGAAGGAAATAAGTACAGAAATATACTCCAAAACATCAATGAATGTGCCCAATGTATGACCATATCGAACAAGAAACTCTGCAGTTGCATAATATCTTTATATCTATTGTCTCACCCACATTTGAACATCATTTTGACATTTGGCTTCTTCGCAGAGCAGGTAACAAATCAGTAATTCAACTCTCTGCAACTATGGTTAGGGTGTCCTTCATTTTCAAGGGCTACATTGCTAATTGATCCATGCCTTCTAACGATACTACTGTTTAATATTTATTTCCACTTCACAGTTTGTTATGTCATCCGGTCCATCACTTTAGAGTGTTATTAGAATATCGTGAAGTCATTTTAGAACCCTTAGAAGCTAATGACAGTATGAACATTAAAAAAGGCAAATTCCTTCTACTTCTGTTCTTCCATCAATTGTAAAATGTATGCATGTTTAACACTTCACAGAGTCCGTGTAATTCTGTGCTTTTTGGGCAAAGCTATGCGAAGGAGTACAGAATGTAGCTAAGATTGTCAATGAAGCACTCACCTTTAAATCAGGTAACTCAATAACGCAAGCACATTCAACTACTTCTGCTCCAACACGTTCTGAAAATAAACATTTATAGTGAACGATTCAGTAAGCAGGAAGAGAAAAAAACCATATTCGAGAAAATAATAACCTCTGTCAAAAAAGAACGTAAAAACGTAGAGTCAAGGGCCATGAAACAGATAGCTCACACATCACACATAATATTTATTACCTTGGACATAAATCAGTGCTCACACTTAAGACATATATGATCATCATAATTGCATATAACACAAGACTCACACTAAACGTCACCTAAGTTGCTAGCTTCTTAAAATCACCAACCCGCAAACTGAATTGCATGTGATGTGAATCTTCAGTACACAGTAGAAGTAATGTGATATATGCCAAGATGATTCTTTAGATAGCATTTTCTTGTAATATGTTCTCCATTTAGTTATAGCAAAATGTATTCAGCTTTTTAATAGATAACAACTTCCTGCTTGTCTTAAGAGTTCATAAGATTACCCAGTAATTTCATAGCAGCACAAAGAGTGCCTCCAGTTGCTATCAAGTCATCCACAACCAATGCCCTCTCACCAGGTTCAACAGCTCCAACATGCATCTCGAGACAATCCCTTCCATATTCAAGTATGTACTCTTCTGAAAAAACTTTACCTGACACCATTGCAAAATTTGGAAAAAGGAAAATTCAAGTTAGCCTTAATAACCTCAAGATTTGAAATTAAACAAGCATAATCAGAAGGATATGCATGTGTGTGTGTATATATATATATATATATATATATATAGTAGAACATCCTTAAATGATAAGGCTTTATAAAGAATGTTATCAGAAAATTATACAAATATAAAAAAAAAGAATAGGGACTCAACAAGGCTATAAAATCATAGAAAAACAGATGACAGATTATGTCATCATATTAGAGGCGACAAACATGCACAAGTAATCACCCAGACTTCATCTGCAATTTTAGTCGATAATCAAATATAAAATGGGGTGCATTTTTATCACAGGGCATGAACTTTCTATTTTAACAATAAAACAGATACAGCATATCAAGCAGCTTTAACAGGAGTCTATAAAGTAGGCAGATGTTCATTACACAAGCATGCCCATATATATACACATACGTATTAAACAGAGATTATAAATTTTTCTTGATACAACTAAATACTAGGATAATACTGCAGAATATGAATATTACCAGGCAACTTCTTTGGTTTTCTTAGAGGAACAAACTTTGCTCCGATTTCCAACGCGATGGGAGGACCAAAAATAAAACCCCGAGCTTCTATACCTGAGATACAAGCTTGCTTATTATCGTGTATAAATCCAAGATACAACAAAACACGCAAGAAGGAAGGAAGCACAAGTGAATGAACATAACAAGAGATAAATCCAGTAACAGAAGAACCAAAGAGTATAACAAAGCAATAGATAATTACTCCGCATGTCTTCACCTGCTTAAAAGAATTTATAAACAGTCTTACTCTGCCACCGTAAGAGAAAATTATAAATGACAAAAGAACATACTGGAGATCAATTTAAGTACCATGCAAAGCATATCGCTCGAAATTCTCCCCCCCTCTCCTTCACATAAAAGAAAGAAAAAAGAAGATGAACGTAGGCATTCTGACCAATGGTTAGTTTGTCAGTCTTAACCTTGACCAGATCTAAAATATTTACAGCCCAAATGACAAGCCATCCCATATACTGTTAATCCATCAACTAAAAAATAGCATAATAAAGAATAGAGCAGGTCATTTCTGTCATAGTATGGGATGAACTTACTTCCGCATGACATGACCTTACAGCTTAAGTTGATGTAAAATGAAACCAACTGTTAGCAAAATGAAGCATAAACATTGTCAATCCCAATTTGACAAAATTATTGTTGAGTTTCAGTCCATGCACAATCACGTAAATCATGGATTAAAGAGTTATATGATTGTTATTAAGAGAAGAATTACATTAGCTGGACAACAATTTATTGCAAAGTTTTCCGGACATAGATTCCAAATTAGATTTTAAATGTCACCATCTTGAGTCAAATGGAATGGACTTGAATCCCAAGGCAAACAAGTACAACATACTCCTTTTTTTCTTCTACAACAAAAACAAATATCAAAACCCTAGGAGTTTTACCTAACCAACTGGATATATCAAACAAAAACGGTGATAAGATTTTATCCTTATCTCCAGAGAGAAATGCCGCAACTTTCCATGCGATACCGCATAAATGTTCCACAAACACAAGAAGACAACCTAAGTCCAAATTACCACACTAAGAGACAAAGCTTAAACGATTCTTTTTGTTTAAAATAAAAATAATGACCAAGGCCCTCCTAACAATGATGAGATCATTAAACCTTTTCAACTTCCCACAATTTTGTCCGAGTGACAGTGGCTTTGGAATTTTGCCACAAGGCTTGAGAAAACACAGCATTTTATCATTTCATTCAGCAATGTAGGCACTAACCAATCAAAACAAACAGTTGAGACATAAATGCTACAGAGCTAATAATTTGCTTCAACTACCATAGTGAGTTTTGATATCCGTCAATCTGTGACCCTCATCTCATTCAACAATTCCATGAACTTCGTGCAACTACATCAGCAAACAGCAATAACTAATGAAAGGGAAAATCGAGCAAAAATCATTTTTCAATTACTTGATTATTTAACTTAAGGGTTTCGGTCCCCATGATTGATTGTATATAAGAAAAAACAACAAATGCATCACAAAGAAATGGCATCAAGTCATCCAACAGTAACAAACCAGAAATCCACATTATGGTTCTATGCTTAATAAATAACGAAAAAGGGAAAAGGGGGAAGGAAAAGAAGCTCCAATCGGAATTTACAAAATCCGGGTCCACCTCAAGCAAGGTGGGCATCCATCAGCAACCACCATGAGCCACTTCGGATCCAAGCACATGCCCGCAACAAGAATGTGAGAGAGAGAGAGAGAGAGAGAGAGAGAGCAAATAAGAGCCACTCAAACGGAAACAGAGAGTGAACAATCAATGACACACCCCACTAGCAAATAGTCAAACCAGAAATGAAATCTAAAGGGAGAAAAAAAAAAAACCAGAGTCACTTCCATTCCCTAATCCAAAAAAGAACATCCAAAAAGACAACCAGAACTTATGCAACTTGAAGGGGCATATCCTTTTTTACTCCTGTTTCCACAGAATCTACTTTCTCTCGTAAGCATGGACCCCATCCCCCCCCCGCTTGATGCTGACGGAAGAGTGTGATAAAATGGTTCTTAAAATGCTGAAACAAATCTTTAGCACATCAACAAAATGAATATGCTTTCATTTAAAAAAAAAAAAAAAGAGAAAAAGGCATTTTTTCTTTATCTTCCTTCACTTTCTTTTTACCTGCAACAACTGAAATGTTCTTCCCTTTGTATCTTTCAACGAACAAATCCACTGTGTCCTTGAATGCTTTAGGATCTAGTAACAGAGTAGTTATGTCTTGAAACATAATACCTGCCATTTCCACCATTATTAAAACGAAATTTACATCCTTACGTAAACAAACATAACACGGAACTAATAGTGAAACTTTCTTTCAAACTGTAGAAAGCTCATATCGAGATCAATAAAGTCTCGGCCTTTATGTTTGTTTCCATGATTCAAGCGCAGGGAAACTCTGGATTTCAAACCATGTTATCCATTTTTGCACATTTTCGTAGCAACCATAGATCGTAAACACCCAATAAAACAGAGTTCATAACGAAACAAAAAGAGACTCAAAAAGCTCTTTTATTTTCCAAAATAATATATATATGAAAGGAAAGAAGAAAGACAGGAACCTGGTTTGGGGAAATTGGGGACAACACTAATCTTGGATTGGATGCCATGAATACGAGGATCGTTGTCTCTGTAAGCCGACATTGTATACTATTTTTTACGTAATCTATCTATTTATCTAATTACGCTCTCTCTCTGTTTATACCATGTAAGCCAAGAGAGAAGAAACAACGGCAGCGAAACAAAATAAAACAAAGCGGCCAAGCCTTCCCTCTCTTTTGGCTCCTAACACCCTTTGTTTCTTGCTTTGATCACCTCACAAACACAAAGAAACGCCCTTAAAATGAAGCAAATAGAGGCAGGAAACTGAAAAATAAAAGTGGGTACTTATAAGCAAAGGAGATTTTATTTGTTGGTAAGGAAAAAAAAATGAAAAAAAAAAGAGAGAGAGCTGCTGGCTCTCTGCACAAGAAATACACAGATAAAGAAAAGTGGGGGAGAAATCTTTGCTTTGATATAAGTAAAGAGAGAGAGAGAGAGAGAGAGAGAGAGAGAGCGAGCGATGGCTCGCTGTTGTATGTGTTTCGCGCCCTTCCCGACTGGGTTAAAAGTAAATGACGTCCATCTCTCTTAACTTTTTTTTGGGAACCATTTACCTATTTTCTACATATTAATTGCATAATTCGTTTGTTATTCATTCATAGTCATTTTACGTATATTACATATTAATTGTATAGTTTATTTTTTATATATTATTAGTGATATTTTATATTTTGTAAGTATATTAATAAGTTAACATTTTTTTTTTACAAATATACTTATAGTTTAAGAAGAATAAGTATAAAAATCATAAACATTGAGTTTAAATTTTAAATTTATTAAATATTATTTTTAAATTAAGATTATATTTTTTTTATTGTACATTAAGAAATATGCATTAGAATTTAATAAGTTAAGTATTGTGAATGTAAAAAATTTTCCTATCTACCATTTTTTATTAATTTATACAATGTGTTGGGATTGTTCAATCTTTTGTAGCTCACAAGAAAAACATCATCTACACGCATGTGAAATCGTATTAATAGGCCTTTTAATAGAATATTAATTTTTAATCATAGAATTTTAGATTAAATTTTTGACGGTCTAAAATATAGTATATTGATAGAGCACTTGACCCTTAATTATAGTAACTTAAATTATACTCTTGACAATCTCAAACATGAATTAAAAAATTTTTTAAAAAATGGAGGACCCATATATTTACCTGATTTTAGATAAATCTTTCACACAATAGTCATAGAAGTGGGATAAATCTTTCTTATTTTGGTCCAAAAGTGACATGCAATATAGTTTACTAAGATTTTTCTTTATGTATATGTGTATATATATATGTATATATATTATGCACATAAAAATTGAACTAAACCACACCTAAACCAAGAGGCTTTTATTAAATTTTCATTTTTGTGAATTAGCATTACTATTATTTCATAGAATATAATTTGATTAAATTAGTCCTATATGTCTCACACAAATTAACCCAACACCCACTTTCCCACCTTAGATTTAGCTTTGACTCCTACCTACAAACATGTCTTTGTCATTCTTCTTTTCCTTTTTTGAATTTTTTGTTTCTTATTTACCATTTCTTTAAAATTAATAATCATTTAAACACGATACTATTATAATATATACAAATATAATTAATATAATTAACATAATATATTTAATACAATATTAAACATAATAAACGAAGGTGGTTCATCGCATTAATGTCCAAAAAAAAAAAAAAGCTGGTAAATGAAATTCAAGAGAATTTAGGACAAAGAAAGATGGAGACTGGTAACCAACTGTGAACCTTGAAGATTTACAAAATTTCTTGACCAAAGAAAAGAAAAAGCTGGTAGATTTTAAAAGAGAAAAAAAAAATTCTGGGGACTTGTTTGTCATAGCTTATAAGCTAAGATCATTTTTCGTTTGACAGAGCTTGTCCAGTGGTCCAATTGAGTTGATGTTAATTACCGAAATTTTCAATGTCAACTTACAAAATTGCAGTTGTTGATTAGATGGGGAGACAAATGCTGTTTTCTCAACCTTTTTGTCTAAAAATTACAGCTACTATTTTAATAAAGTGTAATAATCTTTAATTCTTCCATGTCTTTTTTCCACGTTTAGTTTGATAGCTCTCGTTTAAAGGGAGACGAAACTTTTGAAATATAAATTGTAAGGTTCGAGAGTTACCAACAAGTCAATTAAATAGTAATTTGAATATTTTTATTTAAATAAAATTTAATTAAATTTAAAAAGTTAAATAATATTTAAAATTATTTTTATAATTAAATTTTATATAAAAATAATTTTTTATTATTAAAATAATAATTTAGATTGAATTATTATGAATACGTCTATTTCAAGATGTTATTTATATTTAAATTTTTAAGTGTTCATTTATAAAACGATATTTTTGACTTGATGGGTGTCTTTAATTAGACTTTCAAATATGAGTGTCTTCAACTAGACTTTTAAATGAAATCTTAACCTATAATAACACTACAATGTTGAATCATAGACTAAAAAGTTTGATTAATGTTGTATTTTGATTTTTTTTAAAATATTTATTTTTTATTTTAAAGTTATACACTTACTTTTAAACCAAGCATTTATATTTTTCTAAATTACGTTCCTATATCGTTGTATTTCAAGAACTTCGATATTTTGTATTTAACCCAATGCATAGTAATAGATAAAGATTACCAAGAAAATATGATGCCTATTAGTAGTTTTAGTTGGGTCCAAAGCTAATCAAAATGATTTGAAGATTGCCTTACAAGTCAAGTGTTGAAAAGAAAATATATATATATATAATAATGAACTAATGAAGGGTCCACATGCCGCTAATTAATATCATTGATTCATTGTTAATTGTTATCTGTAACTTAAAGAAGCAAAAAAAAAAAAAACTACAAATTACTGGAGAAAAACTTCAAAAAACTGACTTCGGTAAGTTTTAAATATAAATATATATTTAATATATTTTTTATATTTAAAGAAATTATACTTTATCTCAAATTTAAATATATATTAAATATAAATAA
Organism: Adansonia madagascariensis; assembly: GCA_038381835.1. Lineage (NCBI taxonomy): Eukaryota > Viridiplantae > Streptophyta > Magnoliopsida > Malvales > Malvaceae > Adansonia > Adansonia madagascariensis. The sequence goes on from JBBYHL010442893.1 coordinate 15,315, forward strand.
TAAATGTAAATATTTTGAAAAAAATAAAACTCAAGTAATTAAATCTAAAATTTCAAACTATTTTAAAGCTATTTATTCTCTTTCAGGTATCTTGAAATCAACCAAAAAAACAAAAAGTCACATAAAGGGTTCGAGAAAGGTAACTGTTTCATTGAACGGAGCGTTAAGGGTTTTTCAATAAACAAAGTAATGACAGCTTCCCAATGCAATAGTAAAGCAGGCAAGAGCAAATGGGTTTCATTCGAATAATTGTAATTTTTTTTAATATAAGAATAAAAAGTTGAATTAAATTAAATATTTATTTATTATTTAAATTAAAATTAAATGACTTTTAATAAAAACGGAATTGAACACTATGAGTCGATGTTCGGTTTTATTTTTCATCACTGATAATATTAAAAGGTCTCTTACAAGCTGCAATATCTATCTATGTATGTCTCTGAGACATTTTCATTATCAGGGGTTCTGTTCAAATCTGCATATCAATAGTCTGTGGGCAGCTATCCCTTTCACGTTAATCAAAATATCAGTTTATCAATTACATACAACATTCATTTAAAATAAATAGCATTAGCTGCTAATATATATGTCACAAACTATATAATTGAATAAATAAAATTAATTCATGTATTACATGGGTCACAAATTAGATTTTTTTTTTTTTTTTTACAAAAGAAGTCATAGTTTAGAGATAAAATAATAGTTGCAGATGCTGTGATTCAAACTCCAAACTTATTATATACAAATTAACTATATAAATCAATTGACTTAATATATATATATATATAGATATTAAACAATCCTTTCAGCATTCTTCGCTCCGCAAATTTGCATGTAACGACGGGGTTTGTCAGTGGAGCAATAAAAACCCTAAGGATTAGGTGATTACATTATTCAGATTCTGTGATGATTTATAGCCTAAACTTTGCATTTCATTTTCTTATTAATTTGTCCCCAAAATATTCACTATCTTTAGGAGGTTAGATCTTGCAAGATTGCGTGTGTTTTTTTCGACATCAAACGAGACCCAGCAATTTAAAAGTACGCATTATTATAAATTGATGATGATTTTCATAGTTGACATATTGGCAATTAGCTTTGTCAACATTTTGGGAAATTATTCTTAGCTCACTTAATGTCAAAGTCTATTTCAAATTTGCATGTTGCTGATTGTGAGGAGTGGAAAGATGGAGAGGCAGCGTTGAAAAAATTGGATCAAATTGAAGACCAAAGAGGTTTTCTATTTATTATTCAATTAAATTAGAGTTTGCCCTACCCTAGATTGCTTTTGGAAAAAAATTAAAAATTAATTGGGATATAATTATTTTGTTCAGACAAAATAGTATAAAACTTTTTGAGATCAAAATGTATATTGTGTCTTTCAATCAAAAGATGTAAAGATAAAAACCAAAAATGTTAATCAATGTCTAGTGGCATTGATTAAGGCGATATTTAAAAAAAATAAAAATACAATTAATGAATTTTTTTTTAAATTCAATAAAAATAATATATTAAATAAAAAAATTTTAGAAAAGGGTTACACACCAATTAATCAAACACTTTTAGGTTTTTTTTTTTTTTTTTATAAAAATATACTTAAAGAAACTAAAATATTGTTCATAAATAAAGGTTTAATTGTTATATTTTGAATTATTGGTGCTTAAATAATTAATATTATTATGGTCCCTACACAAAGAATCATAATCGATAATGAAGAAAAATTTTCCTTGTATGAACGTTTGACTTAGCCCTCGTCTATTCTAGAATCGTAGTTAGTTTTTCTTCACACTAAGACCTATGATTTCATTAAAATTCAAATTTAGATTTATTAATCAATGTCTACACCATATATTTATATGATTTAATAAGGGTTTTATATTTGTAATGATAAAAATCAATTGGATCACATGACAATACAATCATACATACATATATATATA
>JBBYHL010442911.1:0-57523 GCA_038381835.1 Adansonia madagascariensis
CCAAAGTTTATTGTTTAGATTTCTCAATTTTATTTATCAAAGTTTTAATTTACTAAAATTTTGATAAATCAATTCACCCCCTCTTGATTTCATTCACTACTAAAAGGTCTAACAAAATAATTGAACTTGATATTTTCTGTAACACTAATAAGTAATAATACTATTAACAAAATTAATTTCATTCTCTTAGTATTTAAGCGCATAAAAATATTAAGATTACTTAAAATAAAAAACATTGTCTTATAAATGAAAATATAAAAATTAAGAAAAGTTAAATAACTTAATTAAATACATCTAAACAAAATATATTCTTCAATTCCCAAAATCATACAAATTCAATTTTTAAGTACAATACATCAAGCCATCCAAAGATGTAGTTTACGCCTTTATGATTCAATAATGCTCCAATTGTTATATTTTTAACTTTCTTTTAATCCTTTTTTTTAATTTATTATTGTTTAAATAATTGTAATATCATATGATACTATACATACAATACGTCAAAATAATACTTAACTATTTATAATATATTCATTATTAATAGTTCATAATTTATATAATACTTTATTTAATAGTGTCATATTATATATTTTATTATAATAGTTTATTAAATTATATAAAAAAACCCTCAGTTGCATATACTAAGCAAATTATATGTTATTTATTGACATTTACTATTATATATAATAAAGTTAAATTATAAATAGTTCATATGATAGTAATGTTTTCAACGTTAATGTACATATAATTTTATAATATCATAATACGTATGGAATAATTATGTTATATATTAAGCTATAATATCTACTTGTATAGTGAACATAGTATGTGTTACATACACTAAATATGGAGTAAATTTATTTGTAGTATAATTTAGTAAAATGTTTATATAGTATTATAATAACACAAAGTATTTGATAACTTTATAAACTTAAATATTAATAATATATAGAATGTAATACATGTACTAAATATGGAGTAAATGTATTAGTAGTATAATTTAATAATATCAATTAATATTTATATAGCAATAGAGTAACATGAAGTATATAGTAACTATATAAAATTAAATATTAATAATATACATAAATAATACGTATAATATATTGTCCTTAATCATATGTTAATATTATAAATAGATCCATGATAGAATATACGAAAGTTACTTAATATGAAAGGTTATCTTATGTACCATATAATAGTACACTATGTTATCAATTAATTTAAATATTACATAATATAAACATTATAATATCAATTAGTTATATAAATTTTTTGGTCAAAAATCTATAAAATCTAAGTTTCCATCAAGAAAATTTGTTTTTCAAGTGTTCTTTGCCAAGTTTTCTATTTGATTTTCATTAAGTTTTCTTCCTATTGTAACTTCATTTTGACTCTTCATTCTACTCATAAGTTACTTCATGTATGATATAAACATTTTATGTTCTTTCATGCATTATTGTCATCTTTTATATGCTCATGCATTTGTCATGAAGATACTAAGATTATAGCAACATCACCATGCATGTTAGTGTACTTAGGTATGCTCATGTTAAAGAGCTATTTTATGTTTAAAATCATATATGACATAAATCTTACAATATTTTCATGCATCACGATAATGATTAATATGTTTATGCATTTTTCATGAGAATATTGTGATTATGTCCACATCACCATGCATAATGAGAAATCCATTTACGTTCATGTTGATAAGGTATTTTGTGAGTAAATATCATATATGATACTTAGTTTTTATGTTTATGGGTGAAATAAAGTGTTATAGGTCTAGTTAGGAGTGTTAGAAACTTTTAGAGACAATTTAGCAATTTTCCCATGATGTTTGATGCATGTTAGGGATCATTTTGTACCTTTCTTGTATTTTAGGGTCATTTAGGTTATTTTCTATGTTCTAGAAATTTTTATGCAATTTAAGTATGATTGGGGTCATTTAGGCCATTTTCCATGATCTATGAACTTTTATTCAATTTCATGACTTTTGATATCACTTAATTATTTTCCATGAGTTGGGAACTTTAATGCAATTTTATGACTTTAGATGTCATTTAGTCATTTTCTATCACTTATAGACTTTTATGTCATTTCATGCATTTGATGTCATTTAGATCATTTTCCATGATCTAGGGACTTTTATGCAATTTCATGAGTTTTGATGTCATTTAGTTATTTTCTATGACTTGGAGACTTTTATGTCATTTTATGCATTATTTTACGTCATTTAAGTCATTTTCTATGATCTAGAAACTTTTATGCAATTTCATGAATTTTGATGTCATTTTCCGTGACTTAGGAACTTTGATGCAATTTCAAGTATTTTGACGTCATTTAGGTCGTTTTCCATGACTTAGTGATTTTTGTGCAATTTTTTGAATTTTGATGTCATTTAGGTCATTTTCCATGATCTAAGAACTTTGGTGAAATTGCATGAATTTTAGAGATATTTAAGTCATTTTCTATTACTAAGGAATTATTATGCTAAATTTCATGCATTTAAATTATTTTCTATGATTTATGAACCATTCCATAATGTCCATGTAGGTTAGGTCTATTTAGATTATTTTCCATAATCAAAGGGTCATTTTGCAATTTCATGTATGTACTTTGGGGTCATTTTCATTATGTTATGCTTTAAATTAAATATGCTTGTACGTTATTTATAATATAATATTTTTCAAAAATCAGAGATAATATCCTTAACTTAAAATAGTCAATAGGTTTGCTTTTAATATATGAAAGTCACCTCATCAATTATCTTATACAAAGGAATACCCTCTTTAAACAAGTAAATCAGATTTTTTCAATTTTTCCAAAAATAAAACTTTCGTATTCCCTTAGGGTTTTCAAAAGTGTGCAAAAAATATTTTGATTTTCCAAATTATAAAAAATTGATTTACTAAAAATGAAAGAGATAAAATTATTATAAATAATTTCAAAAATGAGGAATTATAATTAAATACAAAAAAATAAAACTAGACCTAATTTAGACTTTAATTAACATATAATTAAGGGGTATTGATTTTTGGGCATCACGAAAGGGATGGTCCTTACTCATGATTGTAACTGACTCTCGAACACTTTCAAATGAATTATGGTATAAATGTAGACTTCGAAGCTTGTTTTAGATGGTTTCATAATCCTTAAAATACAAGTTCTCGTAGGTGACTAATCTCACCTAACCAAAGCTAGATTGGTGGCGATTCTAAGATATTTGGTAATTTTGTAATGACCATTTAGGATTAAGTTGGACAATGGATTCGTCTAACAAATCAGTCCCATCCCAATACAACAAAATGAAATTTATTTGTTTAAGTCAGTTGTGTCGAATTCATGTTTGACACATTACAACAATCCATCCCAAGCATTCTTTTACCATAGTAGTTTAAGCATCTACAACATATTACTAGAATAGTCTATCTGCAGAGATAAGTGTCATTGCTTCACATATTCATTTTTGAAATCTATAGGCACAATACTGTCTCATAGTTAAATTATCTCTTGTCTTCTTCTTTTCTCCCGCGTTTTGACTGTAAAAAATTGTAAAGTGAAAGCCATGTTCTATATATGGCTGTAAGAGTGGATATTGCATTGCCATAAATGATAAATGCAACTCATTAATTGTTTAGAGCCCATTCAGCTTGTGTTCTAGTAATATATCATGTCCATCAAATAGTCCAACATCTCCCGCAAAAAAAGCTGTAACTTTACTATAGATATAGAGTTTTAGGATATACACTTGCTTTTCCTTCAAGATTTTCTTGATCTATGAGAAATGTTTTCCCAATAAAAGCATGGATGGAGTTACTCTAAAAACCAAAAACAAAGTATTAATTAAGTTTTTATTGTAAAATAATCTATATTAAAATTACAAAGAACATTATTTCAAACCTTGTTAACTATGATAACCATGTTTGTATTGATTAGCTATTTATTTCTTCAAACATTCAAAGTATTCTACATTCTAGATACCCGCACTTTGATTTTCCACTCATCCTATTAGTAGATATTTCATAGAGGGTATACTATCACTTGATGTTATTTCTTGTTGGAAGACATTTTATCTATCACAAATAGACTTTTCAAACGTTGGGGAGGAAGTATTGAAATATTGGTTATATATGGCATTCAAGGAGAACAATTTCATTGCATATGTAGTCATGATTCAAGAATAAGAGAGGGAAGATGTATACATCTAATGAATTAATTTGAATCATGTATCGAAAGGGGAGATTAATACATTTAATACATTAATTTGTTTTATGTAGGGGAAAGATGAGATGTATATATATAATAAATTATTTTATACTTATTAATCCCTTTTTAAATCAACATTTAAAGTGGACTCCTTGATTAATCAGTTTAACACTAATTTAACTCATAATCATGATAATATTAAAATATCATGCTTATAACAATACTAAAATAATGAGGTGGAAATTGGACTATTTAAGATATTGTTCATGGCATTTAAATGCTAAAGTCAATTTTATGGAGAGAGGATCGTAATAAATTTAATAAATTAATTTGACTAATATATGAGAGAGAGAAGATCTATATATTTTAATAAATTATTTTAATATTTATTAATCTCATTTTCAGCACTACTTCAAAATTAGCTTTTAGTGGTGTTTAGTAGCAACATTTCATAAAAAATTGTCGCTTAATTTAGAGCTCATGTACTTTCGCGACGTTTTGTATGCAAATGCCACTAAAAGTCCTCTTTAGTGCCATTTGTATGGTTGAACGTCGTTAAGGAGTCCAAATTTAGTGGTGTTCAACAATACAAATGCCACGGTGTTTTAAGTAAAAGCTGCTAAAGGTCAGGCAATTAGCAGGGTTTTACAAGACAAAGACAGCTAATTGCCTTACAATTAATACATTCCAGTCGCCCCCTTTTTCATTTTTGTTTCTGCCTCTCAATCTTTTCTTCTTTCTTTCTCTCAATCTCTCAAATCTCTTAATCTTTCAATCGTGGGTCTTCAGCCATTTTTAAAGGTTTTGCTTTAAAGTATCTATTTTTATCTAATATTCTGGCTTTAGTTTATGTTAAAAAATTAGGGATTTGTAAGAATTGCATAAGATTATTTGTTATTTTGTTAGTACTTTGTAGTTTAGAGTAATGATTTGAGTAAAAATTCTTGATTTTTTTTTTTTATTTTGGGTATCTTATTTAGGGTTAGATGGGGTTTAAGGTGAAATATTTTAGGTGATCCGTCACCAAAATAATTTTAATATTTATTAATCCCACTTTCAAATCAACATTCAAAAATGACTCTTTGATTAATTAATTTAATATTTATGTAACTCGTAATTATCAAAATATTAAATTATCATTATTATAATAATATTAAAATCATGATATAAAAGTAAATGTGTTCATGAGCCAAGCTACCCCAATATTTGGGAGGGCTTTGGCAAAATATTGAAGCCGAAAACTAGGCTTGGGTAATACCTTTAACATTCAAGGCTTGAGCTTACCCAACCAAACCTGTTTTTAAATTATATAATATATATTAATTTTATATTTATATATTATGTAATTTTTATCATATAAAAAATAAATATATAATTATAATATAAAAATTAAAAAATATATTAAATTATTTATATTTTAAACATAATAAAAAATTATTATATTACTTAAAAATAAATTTAAAAAAATATTTTAACAATAAATTATAAAAAATATAATATAGCTAAGCCTAAATGAACTTGGCTACCTATATATAAATAAAGGTGAGATTAGATGAAATTTAATATTTATATTTCAAACTGAGTTTGGCAAGTATAAAGTGAGTTAATATTATGCTTAAACTTAGCCTAAACTTGGTTCGACCTGGCCATAGTGAAAGTTGAACTATTTAAGATATTATTCATGCAATTAATAGTTCAAGTTAATTTTATTATAAATAAAAGTTAAAAAATGGAAATATATATATTTATTATTATATTTTAAATTACTATTTTAAATTATAAATGTTAATAAGATTTATTTGTATACTTTATAAATAAACATTTTAATTTTATTAAAAATTTATCATTAAAAATATTCATTTGATTAATAAATTTTATTCAATTTATAAATAAAAGATTAAATTCATTGTAAACTTTGCACGCATATTGATGCGAGTTTTGTTAATATATAAGTTTCAGTTATTTGTATACATTATATGCAACTTTAACTAAAGAATCAAATATTCACGTACAAGTTAAAACAAGTATGATTAAAAGTTAGGGCTCATAAACGATCAGTTCAATTTATAACCAAATTAAAATGCTATTAGCTGAATAATTGATTTTGTATTTATCTTAACTATTAATTGAATTAAATTTAAAAATATATACAAATTAATCGAATCGAAATTTTTTTGATTAATTATGTAGCTAACCGAATTAACTGAATTTTAATTATTCTACATCAATAACTTCAAATCACATTTTAAAATATTAAATTTTTAATTTTTTTTTTTTATAATTCAAATGATAATAATCATTCAATAAATATTCAAATTTCAAATTTATAACGTCAATTACTAGTCGTCGCCAAATGCATGAGAACGCTTAATTTTAATTGAAGTGTTTTTGCTTGGGGACAACTCGGTAACACTACTTAAAAGTTGTCCCCAATACATGAGAACACTCAATTTCGAGTGGTTTTGTTTAGGGACAACTAAGCAAGGGTATTAAGTGAGTTTGAAGGTGTTCTTTAGTATTTTTATTTTTTTTATAATTATTATGGAGAAGGAAGGAAAGAAAGAAAAGAAAGGAAGGAAAGTAATGAAAGAGGGAAGAAAAAAATGAAAAGAATTACGGGCAAATTTATATGTTTATGCTCAAGTTATTTTTCCATGTATTTAAAATACTACAAATTTATATAGTACTCCAAATGTTAATAATTTTTTATGTATATTTTAATATATTCGTATTTTTATGTTATGTTCATATTATTTTTCATATTATGGTTTAATTACTTTTCCCATTAGTTTTGTACCTTAATTTATCAAATATTTTGCATAATTCATTTCAATTTTTGTATGCTCAAAATATTATAAATTTTACTTGTTGATAATTCATTTTATATAGATTTTGATATGTTTGTATATTAATATCCTATTCATATTATTTTTCACTTCGTATGGTATTTTAATTGTTTTCTAATATTGTGCTTGTATCATATCTTATTTTATCCCATATATTCTATAGTTTACCACAATGATTTAATTTTAACTTTAAATTCATATATTTAAGAATTGTATCATTGCATCTACTATACATTAATATAAATATTATGTTCAAAACTTTAATTTAATTTTTTAAAGCATAGCGAATGGAACATTCTAGTGTAAGTAAAAGGTATAAATGAAAAGCTTCAATGATATAAACTTAAAACATCTAATAAGGATTAAAAATATCAAATTAGATATATATTTTCGTAATTTGGTTATTTTGGTTACTTTTTAGTTTTGAATTGAATTAATCGATAATCAAACTTTTTAAAAATCTTCTATGATAACCAAACTAAATTATTTTGGTTAGTTGTTTAACTAAGCTAGCTTAATTTTAGTTAGTTAATTCGATTAAAATTGAATAATAAATATCCCTATTAAAAACATATAATGATAGTTTTTACTCATTTCCAACATGGGTGAATAAGTTTCAAAATATGGGAGCCTTTTCACTTGCAATTTTTTTGTTGTAATATTGTGATTATAATATAAAATTACGTAAGAATCCATCATTTAAAAGCATGAGTTCATATAATTTTTTTTAAATCTTATATAATTTAAGATTATAATTGATTACTTATACTATAATGATTTACGCTTCCAAATTATCTCTTAGATTTGAAAAAGTTCACTTGTTTCCAATTCTTAAGCTTGTTTGGTAAGGTTAAAAAAATTGAAAAGATGAAAAATTGAAAGAGTAAAAAAGTAAAAAGATAGAAAATATTTTTTTTCTTTCTATTGGTAGGAAAATTGAAAAAGTGGAAAAAAGTAATTTCCTTTTCCTCCTATTCTTTGGTATAATTAAAAAATGAGTGAAAAAATAAAAAAATATATTATTTTATCATTATACCTTTTGTAAGTTAATATAAAAAAATTAAAAAAATATGGATAATCCTATAAATATGTACACTTAACTCATACAACTCTCATTTTTTTTTTATTTTTTTTTTAGTTTGAAGTGATTTGTTTTTCTTAATAGATGTATAAAATGATAATTTTTGTGTATTTATTCTCATTTTTCTTTTCAACCAAATACTTAAAATTCATTTTCTTTCAAAAATTTTATTATTCTTTATCTATCCATCTACTTTTCTACTCAACTAAGCATACTCCTAACGTTGGAAAACTGGGCGGGTAAAGACAAATTTGTACCTACTCATGTTAGCACGAGGCATGTATACAAGTCTTTTAAGCATCAAAGCTTAAAGGATAAATAACTACTCTATCGACATCTTTGACCTTGTCAATTAATCATTTGTAATTAATTGTAATTAAGTTATCTCAAATTTTATAATAAATTTCATAAAACAAAATTCTTAAAATTAAAATTACTTTATTAATTGATGATAACGTTACTAGCACAAGTTTAAACATTACCATTATAAAATCATACCTTTAATCACAGATAATTTTTTATTTCCAATAAAAAATATAACATAAGATTTTGTTGTGAGTTAGAGGAGATATTTATATTAAAAAAAAGTAAAAGTCCATTGGTCGAGTAACAAAAAACCTCCAATTATAATACTTATATCCTTTATGAATTCATTTCGTTTGTCGTTAGGGTACACCATTACATTTTCATGATAATTGACTATTACACTTTTTTTTCTTCATTTTCTTCTTTTGTTTCTCTCTCTTTCTCTTCTTCTTTCTCTCCACGTGTTCTTCAACCAAACCCAGAAACAAGCCCCGAATCCATAATCTAACGATCGACTATTGCGCAAACCGCTAATCATCATTGTAGCCACTACTCGTTGGTGGCCGTTTGACCCCAAACTTCACGCACACGGTCTCCTCGACCTCTTATTTTTAGAATCAAGCTTTTTTTTTTTTTTTTTAATTTCAAAAAGTGTTCCAAACTTCATAAATCTAGCCATAAAAGATTCAGCCCATACCCCTTTCGATCTCCTTAATTGACTGTCAGATCAACATTAAAATCAAACCACAGCCTCTTCATTAACCTTGATCCTTACAATTTAGATTATCAAACTGAGCTCCATAAACTCTCAAATACAAAAGTGGCCAAACTTAGAGATAAAGATTTGGAGTTTTTAGTGGGGATTACTTTGCTAGCTTTCTTATTGATAACTTTTACGGGTTCCAAATGCGTGAGTGTAGATTGAATTGCATTAATAGGAAAGTAAGCAAGTTTAGAATTAATTTTTTTTTCATAAACTTAAAAAAATTTGTGGAGAAAATAATTAAATATAGAATATTTTTAAATAGGATTTAAAATTTTGGATGATAAATTATTTTCATCTTGAGTCTAATTGAATTAAATTTTGATTATTTATTAAAATTGATAAAATTTCAATATTTTAAGTTTATGTTTTTAACGTAAGGAGAAGAAAAAGTAATTTCAATATAAAATTATTAGCTAAGCAAAAATCTAACAACTTTACATAGTTTTGTCTTAACGATCAAATCAGGTTAAATGTGAAAAAAAAAATCATAAGTGTAAAGAAAACATAAATGATTAAGTGCCATATAGATTAAAGGGCAGTGTGAAAAACAATTTTACCTAAATAATGTATTAAAATTCAATAAAAGTAGTAGATTGCATAAAAATATTTTAAAAAAAAAAACATTATTTTAGTTAGTCAGCGTGCTACTCATTATTAAGAGACCCAAGTATTTAAAAACGAAATTGAATCCTATTTTTTTTAACCAAAGACCTAAAACAATATAGGACAGTGGTACTGCCAATGACATCATATAAAATTTTGTTACTTGTGTTTTTATTCAGTGCATGCTTCTGATTTAATGACTTTTTGGAGCCTTCATATATACATATTATATATATATATATTATGTATAGCATTAAAGATGGTTGAACACCCTGCGTAATTACTAGAGGTATCTGGCATGCAAGTCGGTGATTGACGAGAGAGAGAGATTTGAATAGAGGTAGATTAACATGGAACTCGGAAGGTACAAGGACTGACTTGACTCTTATGATATGATCTACCAAATACAACACTAAAATCCATAAACAGGGAAGCGAAATCACATATTTCTATGACAGACAGAGAGCTAGTTGCATAGGCTTGGCAGATGGGAAGGGATTAAGGGCACTTGGGCTTGTTGCCATGAGTTCGCATGTCAGTATAGCATCTCCCACACCTTTCTCTGTTCCCTGAGGTACCTGGTGGAACACATTTGCACCTGGCGCAGCAGGTTCCACACGCTCTCGTGCACACGTTTTCCCTTGAGTGCAAGCTGCACCTCACCTTGCACAACTCTCCACAATCTGCAATACCAATACTAACACTCTACTCAACCAACTTCCTTCATTTTTAACTATTTTAATAAGGATGTTTATTTTCCAGCTTAAACAAAAATATGATAAAAATTATTTATTTGCCAACTAGTAGTATAAAACATTAAGATTCTAAACAACAAGATATATATAATATAATGGCAGAAATCTTTACCAACAAATGTAAAAAGCCTTCTGTTTGGTCCTTTCACCACTTGGGTATATTTCTGCCCTTCAATCTTGGTTTCTGATGAGACCTGGGAATTAATTAACCACATTAATTAAAACTTAAAATGGGGGAAAGCTAAATGGTTGATTCTTCAAAGAAATAAACAAGCTATTGTTGAAACAAAAAAAAAAAAAAACAAAATAAATAAATAAAAATATTGCAACTCTACCTGAATTATGCAGAAGAACAAAAGCAGAAGCAGGAGAGTAAGGCGTAACTCCATTATGTAGGTGGCAATGCTTGGACCTTTCAGTGACAAATTATATGATGCTGAGGTTTGCAAACTTGGGATTGCTACGAAAATGGTGCTTGCTCTTTTATAATCGTTTCTTTCTTGTTCAATTACAAAATCACCCTTGATTGCTAGGGCATTTCACAAAATGATTCATGTATGATTATTCAAAATTAAAAGTTCAAACCCCCTTCTAAATATTGGACTTATAATTTTTTATATATTTTATGTTAATTTTATTAAATTAAATACAATATAATTATTGAATGTTTTAAAATTTTAAATATATATTTATATTAAATGTATAATATTAATTGTATTTAAATACATTATATTTTTATATTTATTAAATTTTATGCTTATATTTGCCTTGTGTTTTGGTATCATGAGCAAAAACAGATAGGTTTCTTACACATTTTGAATTCACTGCTGAGAAGGACACAGGACACGTAGAACAATCATTCCAGATGTAATGTACCAAATATTAATAATGCCAGATGCAAAAACGTGCCTTCTTTGCTTTATTTAACTTTGTCTCCATTTCCGAAACAATTATACCCTCCACATTTACATATTTACAGCAACCATTATAAATAAATTAAATTTATTGTCATTATTTGTACCGATGTATAATGTAAATGAAGCATAGATTCTAATATATATGGTAGAAAACATATATAAAAAATCTTTTTAAGTCGTAGTAATATTTGATATTGTGGGAAAACTCCAAAAGTGGTTTCGATTTGATTTAATTTTATGTATGTACTTAAATGATAAATTAGAAAATTAATTATTATGAATTATGTAATTTTTAATACTTAGAACTGAATTATGTATAGTTTTACATATTTTTGTCAAATGGACATATAGTAAAAATTAAAAATCACATATATATACTTTTGGTAAGGAATTTTATATTATTTACCGGCAGTAAACTCCAATTAATATGTTATTCGAAGTTAATAAACTTTGCTATTTCCTTTCTTTCATTTTCCTCTGATTTATCTTTCCATTCAAAAACGATTAAAAACTGCTATTTAGTCTCATATCTTTTTTAATTTTATAATTATTTGCGCGAATGATTATAAGATTATACAATGATCAAAAATATCATAAAAATGCATTTAATCATCTGTTTTTAGATTTTAATATATGATATGAATATAATATGAAAAAATAATTAAAATATAAAATATATTAAAATTTATACAAAATAAATTATTCATATATAATAATAATAATAATTTATACATAACTATAACCAAACACGAGATCAATAGATTGCAAGGATTTGGTTACAAGAGCACCAAAACACTGATGGTTTTCCATATCATTAATAACTTTCTCCATAAAAGCCAAGTGTCTTGACTCACGGTATTGAGTCGGTGTTGAGATGAGGTGGTGAAGTTAGCAAAGACAGGTGAGTAGAAGGACCAGCTAAGCTGGGCACACAAAACAGAGAAAAAAATTGACAGTGAAAGAATGATAGAGAGAGGGAGGCGACGTTGGGGCATCCTTAAAGCGGAGGACTAGGAGAGATGATGACAGTAAAAGCCACGTGGATGCCCGTGACCATGCCTGCTAATGTTGAGCCCAACCTTCCCGTTACCGCACGGACCACACCCATGTTAGGACATACCACAAACGCATTGTATTTTATTGCAATCGACATAGTATGCATCCCTATCTTCCGCTTTGAGGCGTAGATGGGCAGTTTATCTATTTATTTAATATTTAGGATAATTTAAATAAAAAATATTAAATACAAAATGAGTGTGATCAAAAAAATAAAGTTTATTTTTTAAATGGATTGAATCTGATTTAAAGATTTAAGGATTAAGTTTAATTCGAATTGATTTATTTTTTAATTATATAACATATATTATTTTTATATATAAGGTAATTTATATCATATATAAAATAAATATATAATAATATAGTGTAAACATTAAAAATGTTAATTATATTTTAAAGTTTAATAAAAAATATTATATTACTAAAAATTAAATTTAAAAAAAAATATTTAAAAAAAATTTATAAATAATCTTAAACAAGCATAGACTTATATTTAAGGCTTGAACAAAATTTAAATTCTATATTTATAATTAAATTTAAAAAAACATAATAATTTTAATATTTTAAATCAAATCCAATTATAAATTAATCTATAAACACCTTTACTTTATTTTTAAAAGTCTCTCAACCAACCCACCACGCCTTTGAACCTTTCGTTTTGTATTAAGCCCCTGCAATGACTTTCAATTCGCTTATCCAATGTCCATCCTCTGGCTACATTCTATTATCAGTAAGTTTGGCTAACCGGCTAGGTTTTCACCTTTTACGTGATAGAAAAGACAATTTCTAATTTTGTCGCAATTGAAAAGGACCTAGACGGAACTCAAAAATTTAGCTTGGGCTTTTGTTGTATCAAGAAACCGGTTAAAAACTAGCACAAAGTTTTAGGCAAAGACACGACAATATTTGTTGAGAAAGAGTTCCAAGGAGTCAAAAATACTAAAATTTTCATCTGTGGATTCACCAAACATTTAACCTTCTGACTCAATGGCATTAAATCCATGGATACAAGTCACAATACATGGCACAAAGTCCCAGTCCCGGCAAAGGAGTCACCAGGGTTCAGAATTTAGATGCCAGCTGTGATCAGATAACCTCAGCACCTGTATTTTTCACTTCATGCATTGGCCAACAAATGCAAATCAACGCGCAAGTTCTTTTATCTCCCAAATTAGCATATAAAGTCTTACAAATCCACTCGACGGCCAAAGTGGCTCCAATTGTTCAACAAGGAATAGTGTTCAACAGGAAAATAAAGACTTTATGCTATTATAATCCACAATCTACAAAACCCTTTTTTCTTCAATTGTTTACAACGCAAACAGATTGACCAATTGCTCAAATCCGAAAGCTCAATCTAATAGATCTGAGATTAAATCTGATTTGATTTAAATTGATTTAAAAAATTAAAAGCTCGAATTCATAAAAAAAAAAGATTGAACTTAAAAATTTCTAAATCTAGAAAAATTCAAAACTGGCATGGCCATAAACGATTTGAATCCTTTAAGGCCCCAATTTGAGGTCAATCCAATCCGAAACCCATAAAAATTTAAATTTACAATTAAAAAACCCAAACTAATATTATGTGATTTTGTTTAAAATAAAAGTATAAATAAAGAAATAATCATTTTTTTCTTAAATAAAAATATTAATTTATGAAAAAATGTTTATAATTATTATACAGTTATATTTAATAATGTATTATCGATAAAAGTAATTAATAATAAATCTTTAAATTCAATTATGAAATAAAATTTATTTGAAACATATCAAATATGAATAAAATAGTTTTCAGCACTATCATTATTATATTTATAACAATTAATCATATATATAAAATTATTAATTTAATATTTGATTTATTATAAATATAATCATGTACTATATATTATTAAGCTTACTCCACATTTAAATTTTAATTTTAATACAATTATAATCGAATATACTACAATGATATTAAAATTTCAATGTATGATTGTCATAACCTGCCGAACGTGAATCCGGCACACCAGACTTGAAATGGGTAAATTGCTACTTTACTTTTTGCACATTGGAATAGGGCTTAATTGTCAGACGAATCACTTGCTCAACTTAATCCTACATGGTTATTATGAAATCACCAAATAACTTTGAGTAGCCACCAGTCTAGTTTTGGCTAGTGAGATTGGTCATCTATCATAGCTCTTATTTTAAGAATTATGAAATCTTCAAAAACAAGTTTCGAGTTCTATGTTTATACAATAGTTTGTGTAAAAGGGTTTGGGAATTAGTAAAATTCAAGTGTAAGCATGACACCTATAAATTAGTACCTCATAATTACGTGTTAACTAAAGTCTCAATTAAAATTGATTTTAATTTTTTGATATTTAATTATAATTTTCATATTTGAAACTATTTGAAATCGATAATATTTTTCCAGTTCTGAGTGAATCAGGTTTTAATACAATAGTTTGTGTAAAAGGGTTTGGGAGTCAGTAAAATTCAAGTGTAAGCATGACACCTATAAATTAGCACTTCATAATTACGTATTAACTAAAGTCTCGATTAAAATTGATTTTAATTTTTTGATATTTAATTATAATTCCCATATTTGAAACTATTTGAAATCAATAATATTTTTTCAGTTCTGAGTGAATCAGGTTTTAATCAATTTTGGGAATGAAAATATTTTTCGCACCCCACTAAAAAACTTAAAGGATTATGAAAGTTTTATTTCTCAAAAAAATAAAAAATTTTGATTTACTTGCTTAAAGAGATTATTCTTTCGTATAAAATAATCGATGACGTGACTTCCATATACTGGAAGTACACTTATGGACCATTTTTACTTGGAGATATTGCCTCAATTTTTTTTTTAAAAAAGATCTTGTATTATTTAAAAATGAAAACTCCACACAAAACAAAAGATCAAGGACCCAGTTTCAATAGAAAGTACGAAACTAATCCTAATGACTTGGTTTTGAGAGAAAGTATTAAACTAAACTTATAAAGTCTCGGTATCGACCAAAAGAATGAAACTAAACCTAATGAACTAGGTTGTGTCAAAAGGTCCCAAACTAAACTTAAAGAGGTTCGATCTTAACAAAAAGTGCAAAACTAAACCGAACAGCCTGAATTTCGATAGAAGGTATGAAACTAAACGTAAAAAAGCTAAGTCTCGATAAAAGGTACGAAACTAAACTTGAAAAAAAGGTTCAATCTTGCCAATTTTGGTAGTAGGTTCAAAACTAACCCTAAAACTCGATTTCTTATGAAACTTTACCAAAAGGGCCCTAATAGACATGAAACTTGGAAAAAATGCTAAATGATCCCTATAATCCCATTTTAACAAAACTTTAAGTATGAGCAAATCACATGGACAATATGTTAATGGCAACATTTAATGTAATGACAAAGGTAAAATATGTACATGAACATATTAACATCAAAATAGCAACATTTCACAAATTAGCTTAATATATATATATATATATATATATATATATATAAACCTTCTTTATGACTATTTCTACTTCAACAAAATATTAGTTTTTATTTAATGATCTTCACTAAAATAATAAAATGCATGAAATTTAGAAAGATAGAAATTTCACCAAAAATGACTGGTGATAAGCCAGATTGAAGTTCCAATATTTAGAATCCGCTCCTTTTTTCCTACTTATTAATTAAAACAAGTTTTATAATAATAATAATAATAATAATAATGACAACAACAACAGCAATAATAATAAAATTTCTTTTTCTTTTTCATTTTTTTTTTCATTTTTCATTTTTTTTCCTTTTTTTTTCTATTTTTTGTTTTTTCTTAAAATCATTGAAATAAGATTGGCGCAATGACTGAGGTTGGCCATTCCTAGGGATGGCCTGGGTTTGATTCCAAGGCCTCCCAAATTCTACCCTTTTTTTTTTTTGTTTTTTCTTATGGAGGCGAATCAGGTGCGTGGACCTTGGTCAGCCCACGAGTCAGCACGCGAATCAGTACTCTAACCCACCTCTTGAAATGGCACCGTTTTGGCGTAATATATATAGGGCTAAAAACTTTTTATTCATTCTTTCTCCCCTCTCTCTCTCTCTCCCTCTCTTTTTCTCTTTCTTCAAACATTCATTAGTTTCTCATGAACCTACAATTAGGCAGTTAGACAACATGCTAGCCACTGGTCACCATCGTTGGCCGCCATTCGTCGGTGGTCGATCAAGATCAAAACCTTACTTCACCTACTTTCAACCTCCTAAACTCGAATCCAACCTCTATTTCTTAAGGAAATGCATCGATCATCATGAAGCTAGACCCTAAAGCTTAAATCTAAACTTTTTTATCTCTAAAACTGATTGTTGGATCGGCCTAAAAATTGGACCATGGTTTCTTCGAGCCCTAAGCAAACCTTCCATTGATCAGATTTCGAAAAAAACTCCTAGAAGCCCTCGAACTTGAGATAGCCTAATCTTACCCCTTTTATTAATGTTTTGCATTTTCTTTTTTTTTTTGTTTTGTTGATTTTTGGTTGTGTGTCTATTGAGGGGACTGCGAATTTTTTTTTTTTTTGTGTGATAATGGTGGGGTTTCGAGAGAGGAGGAAAGCCAAATGGAATGGGAGGTTTGAACCTTCTGCCCCTTTGTTTCTGTTTGTCACTCTTTTTTGTATAGCTTTGGAATTCAAATCCCAAAAAAAATTAAGCTCGAGTGTTTGCTTCAAACAACTAAATTCTAGGCAATGGCAGAGTAGGCTGGGTAGGTAGCAATCGGTTAGTTGCTATGTCAGGGCCAAAGATGGCCTCAGGTAGAAAGGCCACCTAGTGGCTGCCTAGGAGGGTTATGAGATCTTCTTTTTCCATTTTTTCCTTTTTATTAGTTAAATTATTAATATATTTTTTTATGAAGACTTGATTAATAAAATAAAAAAGAACGTTGGCCTTATGCACTTGGGCTTTTAAAAGGTTCAAACATATCTTGGCCCAATAAAACTTGAGATGGCCCATTGAAAATCGACCCAAAACAAAAGAAAAGGACTAAGCCTTAATACTCGATTTAAATAAAATCCAAATCAAATAGAGCTCATGATATCGATTTAACTGATAACTTTGAATGAGTTAAATTTGGCCAATAATTTAAAGAACTTGAAAAATTAGATTAATGAAACAAGAAAGATTAAGTGAACTTGATGCATCAAATCAACCCTAACATAATGGAATCGATTCAATGGACAGTGAAGAATTATGCTAAATGTTTTCAATTCAAAACATCACTTGCCCCTTTAACTTAGGATTTGATTTGGACAAAACTTATGTGTGATTCATGATTTAGCTTGGAGGTTTTATTTGAGACCTTACTTAGACATTTACTCGGATAAAATTAGGTTATTATAGTTGCCCCTTTTTTGCATATTGCTAAGAACCAAAAATAAGGCAAAGACAAATAACCAATTTTGTTGAGGACCAGAGCCCTTTTTTTTCAGATTAGCTTGCAAATGGCTTAAACAAAGCCAATAGTTAGAAGAAATGACTTAGGCTAAAATAGTAGTCTAAAAAATGTTTTGGGTGAAACCACTAGTCAAAAAGATGACTTCAGTAAAACTAATAGTATGGAGAATCACCTGGTAAAACTAATAGTCAAAAAGATGACTTGGGTGAAACCAATTAGTCTAAAGAATGACCTGGGTGAAAACCAATAGTTAGAAAGATGACCTGGCTAAAACCAATAGTCTGAAGAATCATCTAGGTGAAAACCAATAGTCAAAAAGTTAACATGGGCAAAACCAATAGTCAAAAGAATAACTTAGGCAAAACTGGTAGTTGAAAAGATGACTTGGGTGAAACCAATAGTCAAAAGGATGACTTGGGCGAAACAAATAATTAGAAGAATGACCTGGGCAAAACTAATAATTAGAAAATTGACTTAGGCAAACTGATATTCAAAAGGGATAATTAGGGCGAAACCTATTAGTCAAAAGAAATGACTATGTCGAAACATGTTAGTAAAAAAAAGTGACTAGGGCAAAATCTATTAGTTGATAAGAGTCGACCAACTTCAAACCTTGAGTCAAAAGAGAAGATTAAGGTGAAACCTACTTGTCAAAAAAGGTAACTAAGATAAAACCTATTAGTCAAAAAAGGTGACTAGGATGAAACCTGTTAGTCAAAAGAGGTGAAATGGATTAGTCGAAAAAGATGACCGGGGTGGATCACTAAAAAGAGGTGACAAGGACAAAACCTATTAGTTGAGAAAATATGACTACGGTGAAACCTTGAGTCAAAAAGGATGACTATGGCGAAATCTATTAGTCAAAAGAGGCAACTAGGGAAAAACCTACTAGTTGAGAAAAGGTAATAATGTGAAATCGATTCATCAAAAAGAATGATAATGGTGACACCTATTACTTAAAAGAGGCAACTAGGGCAAAACTTATTATTCGAGAAGATGCAACCAAGGCAAAACCTTAAGTCAAAAGGCATGACTGTGGCAAAACCTATTAGTCAAAAAAGGCAACCATGGTGAAACCTATTAGTTAAGAAAATGTGACTACGGTGAAATAGATTAGTAGAAAAAGATGACTAGGGTGAAACTTATTAGTAAAAAAAGATGACTATGATGAAACCTATTAGTTGAAAATGATGACTAGGGCGAAACTTATTAGTCAAAAGAGGTGACTAAGGCAAAACCTATTAGTCGAGAAAAGGTAATTAGGACAAAACCAACTAGTCAAAAAGGATAACTAAGATGAAACCTATTAATTGAGAGAAAAACCTTGAGTTAAAAGGGATGACTAAGGCGAAAGCTAGTTAAGAAAAGGTGATTAGGATGAAACCAATTAGTCGAAAGGGATGACTAAAGTGAAACCTATTAGTAAAAAAGATTACTAAATTTGGATGAAAATAGTGTCTGATTTTCAACTTGTCTGGAAGGATACAGGTCTAACTTATTTTCCTATTTTTGGGGATAGTCATACATGAATGCTCATTGGTTCGACACATTCGCTTGATCTTTGATTTATAAATTAAAAAAAAATGCAAAAATGTGCATGTAACAACTTAGACGGAACCAGAAACGTTAAAATGGCTTAGGTGGAACCAAGACTAAAAAAAATGGTTGGATGGAACCAAAAACCTAAAAATGGCTTTATACGAGCAATAGCAATGCTTCATACTACAAGCATAAGAATCATAAAAAGAGCAAATGTTTCACGGAATGATGCAAATGCGATTACTCATAGATGATACAACCATTTGATGTCCCAAATTATGCAAATGCTTATGGAATGATACAAATACAAACACCAGTGAAAAGGTTAATGCATGTGAAATGATGCAAAACATAATGTCATCTAATATTATATATGCATATTAAATCATATAAATGCAAGCATCACTAGAAAGGACAAATGCATATAAAATGATACAAATGCCAATGTCATTCGGTGGTGCAAATGTTCATGAAAATGCAAGTATTAGTAAAAAATCAAATACACTTGAAATGATGCAAATACCAATGTCCTTATAAACACCCCCATTTTTTCTGAGCCAATATTTAAGACATCAAAGGTCATCATTTAAGGCATCATCAGAATCATTTAAATAAGCATGGATCTATTCCTTACTATTTTTGGCTTAGGTAAGTAATTTAGAGAGTCCAAAGTACATAAATTTCATAATTTTGCAAGAATGTATCGATACATAGCCTTTGTGTATTGATACACGGCCCTTAGATCATTGAAATTCAAAATTTCATTGGTTGTATTGATATAAATAAGGCTTGTATCGATACATTTACTTGATGTATTGATACATTGGTCAAATGTATTGATATAAGGCTTGGCAATAGCTAAAATTCGATTTTTAAAGAAAATGTGTTGATACATAAGCAATTGTATTGTTATATCTTGGAAATATATTGATACATTCTGGGTTTTTTTCCTAGATTTATTGATATAATATGCAATGTATCGATCCATCTAACAAAATTGCCTAGTTCGTGGCATCTTTTAACTTTTGCATCATTAACCTTAAAATTTGACTTGGCCACATTTTCAAAACCAAAATTCATCAAAATTCATAGCAGGCCTCAAAATTGGCCTTATAATTGGGTTTAACAAATTTTGAAGGCCCAAAATCATTCAAAAATAAGACATTTTCATGGATTATACGGTTCATTTGGACCTATGCTTAGTATTTCTCAATGTTGTAGACCTTTTCAGCCCTTTTTTAAACTATTTTGCATGTTAGAACCAATGGAAAGAAAGATAGCTTAGCAAAGTACCTAGAGTTGTCCCTTAGTACGTGAAGCAAAACCTAAAATACCCTTATTTTTGGCTCCTAAAGCTTTGGTTGTACACTTGATTATAAACAAGCCAACTTTGGCTCAACAAATGCGAAGAACACTGTTATATTGAAACACACACAGCCACTAAAAAAACCAAGAAAAACTTTCCATTTTTCTGGCTCTTCAGATGGCCTCCTAAAACCTTTCCAAAAACCTTCATTTCCTACTTCCTTTCATCACAAAACCCATTCTATCCTTAATATCATAAAAAAGCTCATATTTTCTAATCCTTCTTGCTTATCTATAACAAGTTAAGGAAGGAAAAGTGACCTAAAACCAGAAACTCAAAAAAATCATAGGAGCCTAAAAATTATAGCTTCGGTGTGAACAAGGAAAAAAAAGTTTTGCAAGCTTTGTTGGTATATTTTTTCACACATTTTTCTTTTTTCCTTTGCTTATATGCCATCTTAGCTAACCTTTCCATAAAAACCATCACTTTTATAAGAAAATATGCATATTTAAGCTTGTTTTGATGATGTTTTGTAATTGCAATGCTTTGATACTGAGAAATCATATTTTTCTTTGCTTATCTTAGAATAGCCACTATTCCATTAATCTTTAACATTCTCTATCACCATTCATGCTTAAAACTTGACGATGCCTTGTTATCTTAAGATGTTTTCATATTCTCTTAAGCTTGATGATGTTTGTTTGAGCTTAATGGCATAAAAATCTCATCTCTAATGCTGCAAAAAAAACTTGCTATCACTTGTTTCATGCAATGGAAACATTTCTTACATGTACATACCACTTTTATGTTCATATGAGCATCTTCTTAATTTTTCATGCTTTTCTCTACATTTCTTGCATTTTTAGCATGCTTTATGTGACAAAGATGTTGCCTTTTGGTTCCAGATATATGTGCCCTGGATGCCATGTTTATGTGCTTTGCATGATTAAAAATGATTTCTTGATGCCTTTTTGAGGTGTTCGTTTACTAAAAAATTGATTAAAAAAGCCCAAGTTAAGTCTATGTTATCTCCAATACATAGAGAATAACAAGGATTTGATGTTTTCACTAAATTAGTCCTCTAATCTTGGGATAAATCAAGCTTCCAAGTTTGGATTAATGGTTAAATGAGGTTAAAGATTCTGGTTTTTGAAAACAAAAAAATAGCCTTTTACTTGCTTTAAAATGTTTGTGCCTTAATTTTGAGCTTAACATTCTTATATGTTACATAGTCAACAGGCTGTTTCATTATCCTAAACTACTCCCGATTGTGTAAATGAGTTCGTAAAGCCGAAGTCACCCTTTCTTGTTGTTACGAACATCTGAATGTCTATGGCTCAAGCCAAGTCCTGAAAAACCTAAAAAAAAATCCCCCTGTTTTTGCTCTGGCAACATTATAGTCTGAATTTGAAAAATATTCCTTAAAGGTCATTGAATTATCTTTCTAACAGTATCTTATTTTCCCTTGGATTATGTCGGATGAGAGAGTTATAATTTTTCGAACCTTTGCTGATCGAAACCCTTGGAACCAGCAAATTACATTCTGTTTAGGCCATTTTAGCTCACTAGACAATTTTTTTGAATTTTTAAATTATTTCACCTACAAAGTTACTGAAATTCCTTTTCTAAACAGGTTGTATTTGCGATTTAACAATACCAAATGAGTCCAAGATTATTTTTCAAAGTCCATTACGCCTTTTCCTTGCATACACTACCAGTGCTGAACCAAACCCAACTTCAAAAATTAATTTTGCCTAAAAAGTGATTTTCTAGACCCTCATTGAGTTGCATTTCCAATAGTTCTTGTTCAGCCTTTAAAGCCTTTGGACAAACCTAGAATAAATTAAGAAAATGAGACAACATGATGCTGTCCTCTGTTTTTAGAATTAAAATTAACCCAATTTCTCAAATCACCTTTATCAAGATGTTCAAATGTCTTGAAATACATATGATTGACTTTCTAAGGAGTTGTACACTACAACACAAGCCCTTTAGGCTCGAATCAAGGCTAAAGAAAAAGATAATTTTATTCAAATTCTTAGTTTTTATTTTAAAATGCCTTTTTCCTCTAAGATATTCCTTTCATAAATATCTAAATTTTTGTCATTAAGGACACTTCAATCTTGTTTTTCACTTGACAACCAAAATTTTCTTTCTTTCAAACCTTATCGAGCCCTTTAACCAAAATTAAATTTTGAAAACATCAAAAATCTTCACCATTAGGAATATCCAACCCTATGTCTTTAAGGGCATGCTCTAACTCTGAAAACCTAAATTTTCTCTCTCCCGAACATCTCTAAGCCTTTTAACCAAAACTTCATTTCGAAAATATAAAAAATCTTCACTATTAGGCATACTCCAACCCCACCTTCCGAGATGATACTCTAACCTAGTTTTATACTCAAAATTCAAAAATTCTCTCTTTCGGACATCTTAAGTGACCATTGAATTCAAACGCGTCTCAAAATTTCATCTCAGTTATTTCTCAATAATTGAATAAATTATGAGATACATTCCAAGCATTCCACCTTTCTATATTTTTGCGTTTATCTTTTGTGCAATATTGTTATAGTATTTTTTGTCTTATTAACACGTTTCCCCTTTTGTGATGTCTATTTTGCATTCATATGTTCAAATTATTTTAAAAAATTAGAAGATAATGTTTCGCGTCGATATCTCTCTAATGCCTGACATGGAATATCCAAATTTTCAAAATTAAATCTAGTGGTCACTAATAAAAAATCCCTATATTTCCTACACCTTTGTGGTATATATGTGACTTAATTTTTTTAAAGACCTGGATCTACAATTTTCACAAAAATTCATGCATTTAAAGGGATTATATCGAAATAATGATAAAGTGCAACCAATTAAATTAGAACTGAAGTAAGATATGGTTAGCGAGTATCAATTTCAGGCATCGTAGAGGTGCTAATCCTTCCGCAAATGTAACCAACTCCCGACCTGACTGACGAATCTTTGGACTTTGCAAACGTCGAAATTGATGTTTCGAGTTTTGTAACTTAGAATATTGTTTTCAATGGGTATCTGATCATGCCCAACCTGAAATGATTCGTAGCCACTCGAAGTCTTTGGCCACTTTATGTAGCCATCCGAGACTAGTTGGATGAGTGATTCATTTGAAGATCTATCCACTCACTACCGTCTCCCTATGCTTAATCCAAATCCTAATCAAAAGATAACACTAGGGCAATCCCGACTAATTTCAATTCTTTTTAAGTGGCACGCATCATCATCAGCTCGAAAAGGCGTAGTGTCAAGTGAGGACACATCACAATAGCTTGGCAACTGTATTGGGGACAAAATTAGAGAGTTAAAGCCTATGACTAGGCGAGTCTCACTCGATTTTCAATTTTTTTGGTTTCCATCATTATTTAGCGATAATCCCTTTTTTATCTTTATCTTCTAACCTTTTTCATTTCGTGGTTTTTGTCTTGAGATTGTTAAGGACTACTTTGTTCCCAAATAGATATCGATTCAAATAAGTATGGTAATATGGAGTAAAATAAAAGGTTTGGTTGTTTCCTAAACATATACTTTGCATATGCATTTACATTAGACTATGATCAAACCTAATTATTAGAGGAAAATGAGCTATTCGCCTTCATAAGTACCCCTCTACATGGGCATAGCAAAACCTTCTAGGTTGCAAAGTACGTATATTTCTCGTAAGTAAACCTCCATATTTGCATAGGGAAATAAGTCCACTGGATCAAACATATTTCGCCATGCCTGCAATGGGCTTAGGATTGAGGTGCCTTAACTGTCCTTGCCAGACAAAAAAATGATTCTGATATTGATTTAGAAAATGGAAGAGCTACACCATGTCAAGCCATACTAAGGTGCTTAAATAACCTAAAGAATAAGACACTCAGGAAAAACACTTATTACCTTTTGCTCATTCTTATCGTTATTTTATGTAAGGGATGATAAATGTACATTGTTGCCCACATTTTAGATTTCACCCTTGATAGATCATTGGGGCACGCCATTACGCTGTCTAATGGATGGTTAACGTTTATTTTTCCTTTAGGTGAAACACGCGAATGTTATCACCTATGATTTTTTTAAGGCCCTTACATCAACTTTAAATCGATAAAGTTAACCCAGTCAAGCTGTTATGTTATTCATTGATGGCTTAATGCATGTCTGTCAACAAGTAACAATGGATGTATGTCATTACCTAGTTGGTTAATTCCATCTAAGGGGTTTTGTATCACCTCATTAAGGGCAAACTTAATTTGGTTAAGCTGTTATGTTGTCCGGCTGATAGCTAACAATTGTTGCACTCCTGTAGATGATGGAATGTGAAGGTTGTCATCTAAAATTCCACTTAAGGTACCGTGTCACCTTCCAAGGAATGAAATTTAATTTAGTTATGGCTTGGCACCGACCATTTTTAGGTCAAAATGAACAAATACTGTCACATGGGTCACTAGTTTTAGCCTAAAAAACACCATCCCATCACATGGTTTTGACTCAAACACATTACTGTGTTTTCCCTATCAATTTGTACCATGAAAGAAGAGCGATTTTTTCTTCAATTCTCTATGACTGCCTTATAGCATTGTAATCCCTATTATCAGGGCAATTGCTGTGATTTATTTTTGTTTCTTTTTTTTCTTCTTACTAATATTCTCTAGCCATGTACTATCTTATTGTTTCTTATGTTCGTGTCACATGCATCATTCCTTGCATCAAACATGTAGAGACAATTGATATAGGGTAATGGTGAACGAACTCTATAATGCCTAAAGGATCTTCACCCTATCAACATCATATTTCCTTGATAAGGTTTGAGGCAAAATTCATCCATTCGTATGGATTCCCTCTTCTCAAAAGCCATACTACCATGGCTAGTGCACAAGAGACAAACATGGTGCATTTCATACATTCCATGTGTCACTCCTGATATAGTTTGCAATCTTAAAGATTAATTTCCATGACAACATTTTCATGCTCATATCATGTTTTCATTAACATCTTCATTGCACTCACTTATATACATCTATGCATGACACACGTACTTGGGGGTAAAATGGTGGTCTGTATAAGTGCCATAACTTTTCCAAAAGAAGCTTCATTCTTTCTTAAGAGGTATCAGTTGACTGACACTATTGATCATAAGGGACAAGCATTTAGCTAGAATTAAGAGATTAGAACTCATGCATAAAGAAGATCAGGAACCCATGCTTCATAAAAATAAGAAACTGCAAGCTCAGATAGTTGGGTTGATGAAGATGGTATTGGCCTCCATAAAATAAAAAGGGCAAGCTAGTGTAACTGATATCAAGAAAAGGTCAATAAATTGCAAAGATCACTTCATTGGTGGCACCAGAATCACACTTATCCAAGAGGAAGCAGTCTAAGAGCAACAACTTCACATAACACCAATTTTGTCGACGTACCTGATTATCTGCATGAATTCGGTTACAGCACCTATGTATCCCAGATTTCATGGGGCAAGTACTAAATTTTGCTGACCTATCCATCGATTTTCGATCTAAATGACCCTACAGGGCAAGAGGAACTTAAGGTGCCCAACCTTTAGAAGTGATAAAAGATCTCAGCAAATACCAACTGCTAGAAAAATGACTCAGTGCAATCGAGCAGAACAATAAATTCAGAATCATGGATGCCAAATTTGTGGGCCTAGTTTCTAACCTCATCATTCCACCTAAGTTCATGGAACCAGAGTTTGAGAGGTATAATAAGACCACGAATTTGACTACCCATATTTAGATGTATTATTGAAAAATGGTCGAGTATAAAGAATAAGAAACTTCTAATTCATTGTTTCCAAAACAATCTAACTAGGGCAGCCGCTCGATGGTACAATGAGCTAGAAAGAACTAAGCTCCAAACATGGGTTGATCTTGCTAGGGCCTTTTTGGATCAATACAAGCATATTTTTAATTGGGCACCTGATAGGTTATCTTTGAAAAAAGTGGAGAAAAAGCCTACCGAGACCTTTAGGCAATATGCCCAAAGATAAAAGGAAGAGGTAGCGCAAGTACATCCACCATTAAATGAGAAAGGGATGACCACATATTTTGCGAAGACACTACCTACTCATTTTTATGACAAGCTCATAGAGAATGCTACAAGGAACTTCGTTGATCTGGTCCAGGGAAATGATCGAGAATGCCATCAAAAATGGAAACTCGAAAACAACAAGCTACCCATATTAAAGGGAAGAAAATACCTACAAATGAAAGAGAAGAGGTTCAAACCTTGATCTCCAAAAAGTAACCGACAAAGGATTTTACCATACAGCATCTGTATGCCTAAGCCAAATGGTTTACCCTGCTAAGGGTAATGTTGAGTTAAACCCTTATCCAAGTTTTTACCCACTAGCATTTCTTCTAACACACAACTCAGTATCAATGACCTCAACTAGACTTACCTATTAGCAAAGGGTAAGAGAGTGCTCAAAAAATACAGTAGGGCAGTCAAAATAGAACCCCCATAAAACCAATCCTAATATCATGCACCAAATAACTTTTTTGACTTATCTAGGATCAGTTGATTATGCCAATTTGCTTTAAATCTCTAAGGCCACCTTATCTGAAAGGTCATGACACGATTGCTTGCCGATATCACAAAAAGTGCATAAGTAATTCCATAGAACAATGTAGGGCTTTAAAGAGAAAACTACAACGATTGATTAAAGCAGGGCAGCTAAATTTCGATCAATCATGAAACGAGATGTATGAACCTAGGACAATAGGGGCATTCCAATATAGCATGCTTCATGTTTAATAAAATCAACATGTTTTGAACTTTAAATCGTGTATTTAATAAAAGCATGGTATTCAAAGTCTCAAGAATACTAGTGATTGCTTGCATTCTTTATCTTTTTTTTAGGTTTTTCCATGCATAAAACTAACTAATCATAAGACCCAAAACTTCAGGGAGTCAGTTTTAAACCATGCCACATGGCCACACTAAAAACATCAAATAGACAAAAGTCCTAACTTAAGTTAGGAATAATAATGACTAATTTTCAAAATTTATAGAACCTTATGGAACCAAATAAATGTGATATCCTTTTAAGAATCCTAATAGCGACATCGTCCTCAATAAACCAAAACCTAAGTAACCAAGCCATACCCTAAAAACTTCTCAAAACACACTTAGGGCAACATCACAAAATTACCCTATGCCTCTACCATGACTTTTTGGTCCCTAGTCCTCTCTTTTTTATTTCAATGCCTTTGAGCCATTTACAAAAAGCCTTGCTCGAGTACATTTGGTGTCCAATCATGACTTTTTGGTCATGGGTTCTCTCTTTTTATTTTCAATACCCCAAACTATTTCCAAAAAAAAAAACCTTTCTCAAAGTACGTCTTCAACCTCACCATGGCCCCTTGGCCCTAATTCTCCCTTGTTATTCCAATATCTTGAGATCAGAATTCCTTGTCAATGTATGTTATTCATAGGAGTACATTATTTGCCATCAGTGACAAAACAAAAATAAAGCATGCCCATATGTGGAGTGAAGAAAGAATCCAGGCATGCATTTAAAAAAAAAAAAAGAAATGAAAATTGAATACAACATCATATGATTAAGATGTTCAAAACATTTCTAAATAAACCTTTAGGAAGTGACTCTTCAATTTACATAGTTGTGCTCAAGATGAAAAATAGCCATCTTTCATCATCTTTTCATGAGTTAAAAACTGTTCCCTTTACTACCCCTTTTAAGCCTAATGAATTCATTATTTTGAAACCCTAATTAGGATTACCCTTACACTGAAAGGCAATGAGAAGACCTTTCCAAAGGGATATAGGGTAGACATCCCTCTTTACAAATGTGAAAATGCCTGCCATCAAAAGAAAAATATCAAGCTTACCAAGTTTCCAAACTTTGAAGTTCCCTTCAAAAAATGATAAAAAATTCAAACAAAAGCACAAAATAAAAAAGAAGCAAAATAAAAAAGTGCAAATTAAAAGCAAAAGCAAGAAAAATGGAACAAAAGATTAGGAAACAAGATGGATGCCCTCATGGAAAGAAATTATCTTTGATCCAATCACCCCTAAACACTAAATTTGGTCTTTTATACCCCTTTTTTCAAAACCATGAACCTTAGCCTACATTATGGTCCTTAAAAAGTTTATATCGATTAATCATGGCCATGTGAACTGATGAGCCCATTTTTAAGGAAAGTTCTTGTGATAAATTTTGAGCCTCTTTAAGAAGCATGATGAAGCAATAATTGAAAAAAGAAACAAAAAATGGAAAGACTGAAGCTCTAAGTTGAGAGCCTAAAACGAGCAGTCTAGAGCAAAATAAAAAATTTACGATGCTATTCATAAGATTATCGAAGTCTTGACAAGGAAATCATCATTCCGAAAGAAGCCTAAGGACACCTCAAAATCCTTGAACATTCCTAGAGTATTAACATAAAAAATTTCAACTCTCAGGGTTACACTCTTTATTTTTCCAAATTAACTTTAAAACCTTGAACTTGTCACGGCAAATCTTGGTATCAATCAAAGTATCGACGGTAGGAAGCTTAAAAGAATATCAAATTTGTTTGGTTTTAAGGAACTCATGTTATACCTTGAACCTGTCCTAAAACTTTCTTGAACTAATACAAGCCCTTTTTCAAGGCCTTCATCCTAACCAAAAAGGCCCAATTGCCGTTCAAGAAATCTTCTAACAATAGATCATTAGTCTTTAAGAGACTCAAGTATCATGCTAACTTGGGAGTTTTCATCAAATGAACATTTTAAGCAAAAAAAAAAAGAGATAAAGGCTTTTTTAATCATGGGGCAAAGTTGAGATTAGGAAGTCTCTTAACTTAAAGCGAGAAAGCCAAATTCAAAAAAGACCATATCATAGTCTCAACCTCTTCGCCCTTTATGAGTACACATGTCATCACACATGAAAATATACATCAATCGTATAGGCATTTGAGCATCACTTATCATCATACACTTCACTTTAAGCATAGTTACATCATCTTCGACTTTAGCATTTGCATTGCTTTACATGCATTTGGATAATGGCTAGTCTTGGTGTTTGCACTCATAGGCATCCACACTCACACGAACCTTTACCCAAGTGGATTCACATCATACGCATTCATTTGTATCCCTGTGTATTCATGTTCAAGGATCTTAACTCACGTGCATTTTCATTTACCTACAATTACACTCACGTGTATTCTCATTCACTTATATTGTGCTCACATGTGCACTCATTCATCTTATTTACACCCTCGTGCATTCATTTATTGGCACTCATGTTTATTCCCTGTCTTATCCATTCATACTCATGGGTGGTTGAACTCATATTCGAACATATTCACGTACAAACATGCTTACTACATTTGCACTCATATTCGAATACATGCTTACCTACAAACAAGCTTATGTAAAAATATGCTTACCTACATTTGCATTCTTACTCTCAAGTATTGATTGGCACTCATGTGCATTCTCTTTCATATCCATTCATACCCATGAGCATAGGCATTTATATGCATTCTCGCTTACAAGCACCAACACTCACATGCATTCTTGTTCACAAGCATTAGCTCTCATGAACATCCTCACTTATGGGTATTCGCATTTATGTGCATTCTTATTTATCAATTTTTCCACCAAACATATTCCTGTCTACTTGCATCGACATTAATGTGTATTTTCACACATAAGCATAAATGTTCGTGTGCATCTCCATTCGTATCTAGTAGCACTTAGGGGCAACCATGTCCAAAAGTAGTCGCACTCTTGTGCATACTTATTCTCTCACATTTGCATTCATGAACATTTTCCATGATGTCTAACGTGCATGTGTATCATTCCATGTGTATGGGCATTTTGAAAAAGTGTAATTATCACTATCAACTTACTCATGACATCATATAAGACGGAATTTGTGTCTTGGCATGACATCACGGCATACATCACATTTCCTCTCTTAAGAATATTAACCAAAAACCTCAAAAAGCCTCTCTTGAGGATATTTCCTCGAAAATTTTCAAAACTTCTCTTGGGGATATTTCAAAAACCTTCAAAGCCTTTTTTAAAGACCTTTCATTAAAAACTTTTAGGGCCTCTTTTGAGGATATTTCAAAAATTTTTTAAATCTTTCTTAAAGACTTTTCACCAAAAAACCTCAAAAGCCTTTTTTGAGGATATTTCATCAAAACTTTCAAAGCCTCTCTGCAAGATATTTTCAAAAAACTTTCAAGGCTTTTCTCGAGGATGTTTCTTATCAAAAACCTCCCAAACCTCATCTTTAAAACATTATATCAAAATTTTTAAAACCCTGTTGAGGATAATTTTAAAAAAAAATTTAAAGCCTCTCACGAAAATGTTTCATAAAAAAATCTTAAAAGCCTCTCTTAAAGACATTTCATCCAAAACCTCTCTTAAGGATATCCTCGAAAGCCTCTTTTGAGGGTGTTTCAATTAAGATGGTGTTTAAACCTCTTTCATGCACCTACCGAGTCAGTCCACAAAAAGCTAGACGCCTATCAAGTCTGTCCACAAAGAGTTAGGTAGTAATAGAGTCTGTCTACAGAAAGCTAGACACTAGTCGAGTCTGTCCACAAAGAGCCAAGCACCAATCAAGTCCATCCATGAAAAATTAAACACCCATCAAGTCAAAGCCCAATTAGCTAGCGCCTGCCTAGAAGGGTTAAATCTTAGAAAACTTAAAAGCTCATTAGAGAGGTTAAACCTTACAAAAGCTCATTTTAACTTATATAAGAATTGTGATCAATGTATTACCCTTAGCACTATGAAGCATTAATTAAATCTTATTTTTATGAGTATTCAAGAAACATCATTTCGTCTATGACAAAATGGTGTCTATTTATCTTTTCCCTGTCCCTGATACTTGGCAATGACCAAAAAAAGGCAACTGTAAACATCCTATTTTGTCCAAGCCAATATTCAAGGCATTAGAGGTCATCATTCAAGGCATCATTAAAATCATTTAGGTGACCATAGATCTAATCTCCACCATTCTTAGCTTAGGTAAGAGGTATGGAGAGTCCAAGGTACTAAATTTTATAATTTTACATAAATGTATCGATGTATAGCCTTTGTGTCGAAATAGGGCCCTTACATCGTCAAAATTCAAAATTCCACTAGTTGTATCAATACAAAAGAGGTTTATCTCAATACATTTACTTGATATAACGATACATTGGTCAAATGTAACGATACAAGGCTTGACAATAGCTAAGATTCAATTTTAGACAAAATGTATTGATACATAAGCAATTACATTAATAAATCCTAGGAATGCATTGATGCATTTTTCATTGTATTAACACATTCGAGGTTTTTTGCCTAGATTTATTGATATAATATGCAATATATCGATACATCTAGGCAAAATTACTTAGTTCATGGCATTTTTCAATTTTTATATGATTGATCTTAAAATCTAACTTAGCCACATTTTTTGCATAAAAAATCATCAAAATTCATACTAGGCCTCAGTATTGGGCTTATGATTGAGTTTAACAAATTTTTAAGGCCTAAAATCATGCAAAAATAAGAGATTATCATTGATTGCATGGCTTGTTTAGGGGTATGCTTGGTATTTTTCCATGATCCGACCTCTTCAAGCCTTTGCTCCACTACTTGTTAAAACCAATGGAAAGAAAGACAATTGAGCATAGTACTTGGAGTTGCCCCCCAATACATGAAGCAAAAGCCTAAAATTCCCTAATTTTTGGCTCATAAACTTTTGGTTGAACACTTAAGTATAAAAGAGCCAACTTTGGCTTAGCAAAGGCAGAGAACGCTATTGCATTGAAACACACACAGCCACCAAAAACCAAGAAAAACTCTTCATTTTCGTAGCTCTTCAAATAGCCCCTCAAAACCTCTCCAAAAACCTTATTTTTTATTTCCTTTAAAACCTCTTCCAACCTTAATATCATCAAAGCTCATCTTTGTTAATCTTTCTTGCTTATTTATAACAAGTTAAGGAAAAGTAAGCCAAAAACCAAAAACTCATAAAAGTTATAAGAGCCTAAAAATTATAGCTTTGAGGTTAACAAAGAAAAAAGTTCTGCAAGCTTTGTTCCATATTTTTCTACACATTTTCTTTTTTCCTTTGCATATACACATTTCATGTCATCTTAGTTAACTTTTCCATGAAAACCATGACTTTCATAGGAAAACATGCATCTTTGAGCTTGTTCTGATGATGCTTTGTGATTACAATGCATGGATGTTACTTGAATGCTTAAAAATTGTATTTTTTTGTGCTCATCTCAGAACAGCCATAGTTCCATTGATCTTAAACATTCTCCATCACCATTCATATATAAAACTTTATGATGCCTTGTTATCTCAAGATGTTTTGATGTTTTCTTAAGCTTGATGATGTTTATTTGAGCATAATGACATAAAAATCTTATCTTTAATGCTACAAAAAAAACTTGTCATCACTTGTTTCATGCCACAAAAGCATCCTCTTAATTGCTTATGATTTTTCTACACTTTTAATAAGATTCAGGTGACAAAAATGTTGCCTTGTGGTTGTTCCAGCATATGTTTACCTTGGATGCCATGTCCATATGCTTCACATTATTAAAAATTGATTTCTTGATGCCTTTCTTAGGTGTTTGTTTGCTAAAAACATTAATTTTTAAACAAACCCCCAAGTTAAGTCTATGTTATCTCCAGTGCATGGAGAATAATAATGATTTGATGTTTTCAAATTGGTCCTTCAACCTTGGCGATAAATCAAGCTTTTAGGTTTAGATTCATGGTTAACTGAGGTTAAAGATTCTAGTTTTCAAAACAAAAAGTAGCCTTTTACTTGTGTTAAATTGTTTGTCCCTTAACTTAAGCTTGACACCCTTGACTGTGACATGGTTAATGAGCTGTTTAATCACCCTAAACTATTTCGGGGTTGTGTAATTGAGTTTGTGAAGTCTAAGTCACCCTTTCTTGCTGTTACAGATGTTCAAATGTCCATGGCTCTATCCTAGTCTTGATAAACCAAAAATAAAAAATAAAAATTCCCTTATTTTCGCCTTGATAGCACTATAGTCCAAATTTAAAAAATCATTTCTAAGACCTAAAACATTTTTCTAGAATTTTTTTAATCTTAAGGGGAATTAAATTATATTTCCAACAATATCTTGTTTGCCTTAGGATCATTTCGAATGAAGGAGTTATGATTTTTTAAACTTTGATGGCTGAAACGCTTAAAACTAGCGAATTGTATTCTGTTTGGGCCATTTCGACCCACCAGATTATTTTTTTTAATCTTTAAAATATTTTTCCTAGAAAACTCATGAAGTTTCATTTTTGCAAAGGTATCATTTGTGATTTAATGATCCCAAATGAGTCCAGGATGGTTTTTCAAAGTCCATTATGCCTTTTCTTTTCATATGTTGCCAGTGCTAAAACAAACCCAAATTCAAAAATTAATTCTACCCAGGAAACAATTTTGGAATATTTTTATTTTAATCCTCGTTGAGTTACCTTTCCAACGGTAGCTTATTCACCCCCTAAAGCCTTCAAATGCATCCAAAATAAATTTAAGAATGGAGATAATGCGATGCTGTCCCTTGTTTCTGGAATTAAAATTAACCAAATTTCCCAAATCACCTTTATCGAGACATTCGAACATCTCAAAATGCATCAAATTGACTAGCCATTGAGTTATATACTACAACGCAAGCCCCTTAGGCTCGAATCAAGGCTAAAACAAAAAGATAATTTTATTCAAATTCTCGTTTCTATTTTCAAAATATCTTTTTTCACCCAAAATATTCCTTTTCTCCATACATATCTAAATTTTCATCATTAGGATACTACAATCCCACTTTTTGGAGGAGATACTCTAACCCCATTTTTCACTCAAAAATTTAAATTTCCTTTCTCTCGAATCTTCTTGCACCTTTTAACTAAAGTGTCATTTTAAAAATATCAAAAATCTTCACCATTGGGAATACTCCAACACCACCTTTATAAAGGGATGCTCTAACCTCTTTTTCACTTGAAAACCTAAATTTTCTCTCCTAGACATTCTTAGGCCTTTTAACTAAGCTTTCATTTCAAAAACAAAAAATCTTCACCATTAAAGATACTCAAACCCCATCTTCTGAGAGGACACTTAAACTTCGATTTTTATTCAAAATCAAAATTTTTCTCTCTTCTAAACATCTCAAACCTTTTTTAATCAAAACTTCTTTTTTTCACACATTAAACTACCACCAAATTTAAACACGTCTCAAAATTGTCATCTCGGTTATTCCTCAATAACTAAAGATAATTAAAAGATACATTTTGACTATCCCTCATTTTCTATATTTTTGTATGTTTATCTTTCATGCAATATTATTATATTCTTTTATCATTTTAGTAACACTTTTCCCTTTTGTGGTGTTTATTTTGCACTCATATTTTCAAATTGTTTTGAAAAACTATAGGGTAATGTTTGCATCAGTATCTCTGCAATGCTTGACATGGAATATTTGAATTTTCAAAACTAAAATCGAAGATCATTTTCATCATAAATCCCTACGTTCCCCATACCTCCAAGGTGCGTACATAACTTAAATTTTTTTAAAATCCGAATTTACAATTTTCACAAAAATTCATGCATTGAAAGGGGATTATATCAAAATAATGCTAAACTAGAATCAATTAAAATAAAACTGAAGTAAGATATGGTTAGCAGGTATCAATTTCGAGCATCATGGGGGTTCTAATCTTTCCCCACATGTAACTAACTCCTTAACTAAACTGATTAATCTCTAGACTTGCAGACCTTGAAATTGATGTTTTGAGTTTTGTAACTCAAAATATTATTTTCAATGGGCATCTAGTCATTTTTAGCCTGAAATTATCGATGGCAACTTTAAGTCTTCGGTCACTTTGTGGTGGCTATCAAAGACTAGTTGAATGAACAATTCATCTAACAGTCTTCTCACTACCATCTCACATACCTAATCGAAATCCCAATCAAGGGATAACCCAAAGGCAATCCTGACTAATTTTGATTCCTTTTAAGTCGCACACATCACCATTTGTTCGAAAGGGCATACTATCGAGTAAAAGCACATCGCGACAATCCTCTAATGGTGTAGACACACGTGAAACAATGGTAACATAAGTCCAATAAAAGGCAAATGCACGTAAAATGATGCAAATGTCGGGAATATTACTTGGATGCCAAAGCACTAATGAAAATAATGCATAAACTTGTGAAGGAAGCAAAAATCGAAACCTTGATTGGTTTTCTCTCAAACTTAGCTTGACTTTTCTTATTGACTTCTTTTTTATTTTTTAAATGTATTTTGGCTGCCCATGCTCAAAAAAGATCATTCCTTTTTAAAACATATTTTTTTACCACCGCCTTACCTTGACAGTTCAGGATAAGATACTACTAAGAAATAGGAAAAAACAAGGAATCTCTAAATAAATATTAAAAGTCTACTAGAAGTCCCTATACTATAGTAAAATAAGCATTTTAGTTCTTGTACTGTTAAATTCAGTATTTTAATCCATCTACTTTTGAAATTGCAGCAAATAAGAAAAAATGGTTAACGATGTCGAAAAAATTATTTAAATGTTGATAAAATTCTAACATGTCATGTGATGAAAAATTTTAAATTTTATATCGAAAAATAACCCAAACTCAACCTATAACTCAAACCTATTTTTTAAATAAAATTTAAAATTTCACATCGCATGATGCGTTAGCTGTTTATCAACATTTAAACAGTTTTTTTAACACCATTAACCATTTTTCCTTCTATGTTAATATTTCAAAAATACAAAGATGAAAATACTTCTTTAGCTATAATACGAGGACTTCTAGTATACTTTTATCCCTCAATAAACAAGACCACCCTTTAAGGATATTAGATACTAGAAGGAAAAGTTACAGTGATGAAGAACTTTCTTCCCACCTCATAACATGCATATAAAATTATTGGGCCCCAATGTTGCAGGATGGGCACTTTTTAACTACTTCAAAGTTGTCAATTAAATAATGATAAATTTGTGCTAACTTTTACTCCATCTCCAACTGGGTTTCCTTAAAGATTAAGGGTTTTCAATGAAATATTGGCTTGAAGAATACCATCAAAGGCTTTTATTGCCGTTGTTATTCCATTAGGAGCAAAACTCACTTCCTTAACAAACAGTAAAAGAGAAAATATGTTCAAAGAATTCATAACAAAGAATATCAATGCTTCCTAGTTTCAATACTATTGTAGAGAAGTTAGTATACAAAACAGTCAAAGTGTGGATCTTAGATATAAAAGGTATAGCAACGCAATCATGATAATAGATCCCATTAAAATAGTGAAAATTAAGACTACAAAAGGATAACCTAATTGTATCCCAAGTTCTCAGGAAGAAAAAACAATCCTTCATCTCCAAAGTTGCGCCATAATAAGTTTGTATCAAAGGTGCGTATGTTTCATTCACATGAAATGAATTTATATGCAGTGAAAAATATATTGCATCTTAAATTCAACTGGATATATCACGAGCCATGCTAAAGAAGGAAAATAACCACATCGCAATGAAAATTTTAAAAGATTCCAGTTGACTTTTGGCTGTTCATTAACTGCATTTAGGATTTTTGAGACTCCATAATTTCACTGAGAATAGGAAAATCGAACGTGATTAAAATAGGAGTTTCATTCTTATCTATCAAAAATTCAACCAGCATACCTGACATGTCAACTATGCTGAATGCCCTGAGTTCCTTGGCAAATTCATTAAGCGTCTGCCAAGATTGTCTATTAATCTTAGTAGCAAAACTTGACAATAGATTTGTACGTGGAGCAAAAGGCCACTTCACTCCTTGTAGGAATGTCAACGGATAGTGTAAGTTTGGATATTCATAGTAATCCAATCTATTTTTTACGGATTCAAATATTAGAATTATTATCCACAGCAGATTCAAAGCGGACGCGAATATGAACCCTCAGATATCCATCATCCAAATCCGCATTATACATGTAGATAATGGATTCAGATATCGAAATCCGATATCTGAATCTGCATTTGTAAAATGCAAAAAGTCTATGCCCAATGTAAGGCTCAAACTTTGGCTTTCCAGCTTAACCATTACGGCACTTTACCAAATAAGCTAATCTTAGATTTTCAAATAATTTCAACTAAAATTAATTTATATATAAGTTTAATTATAATTTAAAAAATATTTTTATAAATAAAACATAATAATAAATTAATTATAAAACTAAATTAATTAATTATGTTAAATACCTTTAAATCTTAAAGATACATCATATTTAAAAAAAATATTTGATGATTTAATCAACTTAATTAATTAAATCACTCTAATTCCATAAATATACTTATCACATAACATAAAATCATATATTTTATTATATGTATGATATTTTAATATGGTACATTATTTTGTCCTCTTCCTCATATTCAGCCAGACATATGTAACACTTATATTAAAAAGACTAAAGATTAGCAGTACTAATGATAACATTAATAGTGTATTCAACATACAATAATTAAGTAAAGAAACACAAGTTATTAAGGCAAGGGAAAACTCGTACTTTCACGAATGCATTTACTTACATTGTGGTATTTCTGTTTGTTCTCAATTTAGTTCCGTGTACAGTGGAGACTGTCGGTATAGACAATTTTTTTTTTTTTTGGCTAATTTAGGCATTTTATTAAGGGAAGGATTGATACATACTGACACAGATTCGAAACAGAACTTAAACCAAAGAGTAGGAACAACCAGTAACATCCATAAGGGATAAAACATAAATAGACAACAAAATAGGGACACTAAAACAGAAAACATACATCACAATCTGCTACCCCTTATAACAACATATCACCACCAAGCAATAATACTTTTTTATTGAGTAATTGACTAGTTGACAGAATTATATTGTTATCAAACTATATTTCTGTCAATGAAACAGACATCAAAATTTTTTATAAAACTTTTTCATCAACTTTAAGCAATTATCTTAGCATACACCTCCAGCGCCAATTTTTCTAGCAGAATTTTAATGAAGTCAATAATTATGTGACGAAATGTAAGAAAGAAGGTGAATTAATTAATAATCATTGAATTAAGCTAGTGAATTGCAATGAAAGAGAAAACAAAAACAAAGACAAGCTATTGCCGATTACAAGTATAAGTTGAAAGAAGAATCTAAACTAAAAATTAAGCCTTTTTCTTCATTTAGAAGAAAAGATAGATGAACAACCGCATAACCATGAAAATTCTTAATAAAAGAAAACAAAAGTGATAATTATATATATATAACCTAGAAAGAGATCAAAGGAAGTGTAAGAAACTAAACACTTATGCTACAAATTAATGCAAGTAAAAGCATATCTTTCTCAATATCAGGAAACAACTGAACTAGAAATTAAATACTTGTCCAGAGTATGCATTACTATTGGTTGTACTAATTGCATTGGCTTAAAAATCTCGAGAATGAATATATCAATACTAACCTTAATTTTTAGCTTCCTTTCGATCTGACTAATAGAGGAACTGGAGAGAAAAAAAAATCAACTGAGAAGCTGGAAAGGAAAAAGTTAGGGATTTCCGAATTTTGGGGGAAAAAAAAAGATCAAGTTTGATTTAAGAGATATATTTTGATTTGAAATCTAATTTGAGAAAGACTGATGGGATTTTAAATTTCAAATCTAACTTGAAAAAGAAATTGATGAAAAACGTTAAGGAAATAAAAAGATTAAAGTGCAATTGTGTAAAATAGATTGGAAAAAAAAAAGAAAAAAAAAATGATAGAGAAACTTTGAGGATGAGTTGGAGAGAGGTTTTATCACTCAGAACTGTGTTGCCAAAAGTTTATCACTCTCGGCCGTTAGGTTTAGACAGGAAAAGTCCGTTAATTTCAAGTAAACGAAGGTGGTTTACTAAACCCCCAATAAAGAAGTGTAGTTAAAATTAAGGTTTTTTTTTAGTGAGGTTGCTCTTTCATAAATTGATTGAATTTTTGAAAATACACATATACTAAATATTTAAAAAAGTAGATGTTAAGCGTAATAATATTGTAAACATTTAATTTTACTTAAACTTTTATTCATAAGTGTTCGAGTCAAATACAATTCACATGCAGTAAGGTTTTAGTATAAATTTTACATTTCAAAATAAATTAAATATTAATTTTTTTAATTTTTAATTGATAAATTTGTATTTGGATCCTAAAATTTAAATTTAAGAATTAAATCATACATAGATCAAGAGGATCAAAGTTCCTAAATCCCGAAATAATAAAGTTCTCCTCAAAATAGATTTTAACTAGTAAGAAAAATGAAAAAAAAAATTGAAATATATAATTTGTCAAAAAAAAAAAAAGGTTGAAATATATAAAAGAAATAAAGTTTACAGTTGGGACTTGGGAGGCCCAAAATTGGAGGAGGGTCTCTTGAAAAGAAACCTTGGAAAGGATCAATAATAGCCTGCTTGTATTAGAAAAAATAAATAGGGTCCATGTGAGAAATTCGAATGTCATTAATTTTACTAGTTTACTATTTAAGATTTGTACAATATACAAATTAATTTTATTTATTTATTTATATTTATATATATATGTATGCAGATATATAATTTTTAACATTTTCAAAATATAAATAATAGTATATACTTCATGTATTGAAGATATCAACCAAAAAAAAAATTAACGGTTTTGATAAAATTTTGACAATTTTATAAACAATGCTATTAACTTAAAGTAGATAAAATTAATTTAAAAGAATAAAATTTTAACATAGTAGCTAAACAAATAATCAAAACAATAAAACTTTTAACTATTAGCAAAATATAGTATTTACGAATGTCTATCATCATATTAAATTTCTTCAAAACACTAGAGCGATATTGAATAGAAAACACTAGCGTTTCATTTAACAGACATACCATTTCACCATTTATTATCATTATCATCATTATTATTAATGGCTATGAGGGAAAGTTAAATAACACCAACACCCTTTTATATCAAAATATCTAAAATTTTGTGATCCCTATTGGTCCAAAAAAATTACAATTTAAAAATAAAAGTAAGTTTAAAATTTTAATTTGTTAAATATTAACTTTTAAAAATATTACACAAATTAACACCCACTATTCATGTATCCTTTTTTATTGGCTTGAGCATAAATTGTTTGTTTCCACGGATTGGCGTTTGGGAGGAAAATTCGGTTTCCTGAGTTCCCTGGTGACCGTACACTAGTCCAACACTAACAGCCATTGACATGAAAATGCAATGCCCTGCAATGCAATCGCAACCCAAAATATATGTATACACAAACACAGTACATAATTTCTCTCTCCTTTCCCTCCCACAAACATGAATGAAACATTTCACATCAACTTCTCCTCCAAAAAATCCTCTCCTCCTCAATTCCTTTCCTCTTCCCAACCGTTCCACTATCTCTAAAAACTAATTAACAACTTAATTCCCTTGACGTGTTGTCCAACCCCAAAACAAGCATTATTTCCAATCTCTCAAAACAATATCATGGCCTTCCCTAATTGCGTTTTCCTTATCGTCCTATTTTCTTTCGTCTCGTTCCTCCCCTCAACGCAATCTAAGCTATCCACCGATTATTATAACAAAACATGCCCTCAGTTTCAGGACGTAATGCAAAAAATCATTACCGATAAGCAACTCAGTGTCCCCACAACCGCTGCTGCCATCCTTCGTGTCTTTTTCCACGACTGTTTTGTTAATGGGTGTGACGCCTCCATTCTCATTGCCTCCAACGCCTTCAACAAATCGGAGCTTGACTCAGATAGTAACCTCTCACTCGCTGGAGATGCCTTCGACCTGATCACTCGTGCTAAGACTGCTCTTGAGCTTCAATGCCCTGGCATTGTCTCCTGCTCTGACATTCTCGCCCTTTCAACTAGAGACCTTATTATCATGGTAGGGGGTCCCTTCTATGAAGTCGTTTTAGGGAGAAAAGACAGCAAGGTATCTGATCCCTCTATAGTTGAAAGCAACCTTCCGCAAACTGCAACACCAATTAGTGAGTTGCTTTCTCTCTTCTCTACCAAAGGGTTTTCAGTGGAAGAAATGGTTGCTCTTGTCGGTGCACATACCATTGGTTTCTCCCATTGTAAAGAGTTCGCAAATCGGATATTCAACTTCAGCAAAACTTCTGAGTACGACCCTGCCTATAATCCTGTATTCATACAAGGGTTAAGGAAACTCTGCGCTAATTATACCGAAGATCCAGCAATGTCAGCTTTCAATGATGTGTACACACCAGGGAAGTTTGATAACATGTATTACAAGAATTTGCAAAAAGGATTGGGGTTGTTATCATCTGATCAGGCAATGGTCACAGACAATAGGACAAAGCCATTTGTGGACCTGTTTGCTGCAAACCAGACTGCATTTTTTTATTCGTTTGCTCATTCGATGGAGAAATTGAGCGTTTATAAAATAAAGACAAATAAGGATGGGGAAGTAAGACGCAGATGCGATCAGTTTAACGCACTTCAGATTTGATGAGAGAAAATAGTAGCACAGATAAATGGGAAAAAATGGATTTTTTTTTTTTTTTGTTTCTTTTACATTATATGATTTGTACAGTCCATAAGTTTTGTATCTTAATCATAAAATCTTGTAAGAAATTGTGAGCATTGTCAAGTGTACATTCTTAACGTTTTTTGTTGGACAATCCTTAACATGTCCTTTTAATGTCAATCATCACCGCATTAAAACAAACAAAAGTTCCTCTAGTTTGTGACAACTGAAAATCTTCCTTTTCAAAATCCCATGGATTATAACGAAACGAGATTACCAGATGCCACAACAATCACCCACGATGCAAGCTCTTTTCGTTTCCGTTAATAATTCAACTCTTCTATCACTGCAAAAAGACCGGAGGTCAAGAACAAGAAGATCAAAGCAATTGCACAACCTACATAACGTTTTGCCTTCCTTCTTCTCTCTCCTTTCTCCTGAAAACCTGGGTCTTAGCTTAGCTCCGAATCCAGACGCTTAATGCCAGATCCAGGTTGGTTGACGACTATTTTCAATGCTACCCTTTCCCTCCCTTATTTCTCTCTTCCTCTCTCTATCTCTCGCCTTCTTCCTTCTCTTTTTATTACTTAGATTTAAAATAAAGCTTCATTTTATCATTGATGCTACGAATTTTGAC
This sequence comes from Adansonia madagascariensis, assembly GCA_038381835.1. Taxonomy (NCBI): domain Eukaryota; kingdom Viridiplantae; phylum Streptophyta; class Magnoliopsida; order Malvales; family Malvaceae; genus Adansonia; species Adansonia madagascariensis. The sequence continues at coordinate 42,977 of JBBYHL010442911.1, forward strand.
TAGTGCCATCACATTGCTTTGCTTTTTACTCGGAGGACAGTTTGGCTCACATTGAAGCAGATGTTTTACTTGTATTAATTATGGGGCTTTATTACAAGACTTGATTGCAATTTATTTGGGGACGTCCTTAGTCGGGCAGATAGGTACCATGGATGTTTATAATAAGATGGCCTCTGCACTAGCTTTTCAATTTGAGGATATTTTGCATATTTCAATAGCCGAACGCTACGAAGATGATACTTAAGACTTTATGAATTACTAGAAATAATTTATACTATTTATAATGTCTTTAATTAAGTGTTACAAGTCCAACAACACCAGTTAAACTGATGAAAATGCAAAAAAAAAAAAAAAAAAAAAAAAAAATCAAACATACTCCAACTCTGAAAAACAAAATAGAAATGTTTCTTTTTCAATTTTTATATGCATATATGAAAAAAAAATAACCCAATTAAAAAAAAACTGTCCATTTTCTAACCAAAAATACACATTTATAAAGAACTTTCATTTCTTTACTTATAATTTTTTTCTTTAAAAAAAAAAAAAATTCACCCATCAAATTCTAGTATTGTTAAAACACTTGCAAGTTTGTGAACAGGGTGAAATCTCTTTAACGTGCTAATAATTATTTTCTGAAAGAAGTAATCAAGATCATGCTTGACATGTATAATGGCATATCAATCTATGTCGGCTGTCGTTTCCATCTCCTTCGGCCCTTGTTCATATGCAGCGAAAAACAAAAAATCTGCAGTCATATTCCAATGAAATCATTAAGCTTTAGGAAAAATAAGATTAGAAGGTAGTGGTGCTTTAAATTTTGTTTTATTTTTTTTTGCCTTAGCAGCAAGAATAAAAGGATATGCAGACACTAAAGAGTGAAACTAATTTGAAGTTGAACATTCTTTACGGAGCTAAAGGGCAAATTTTCCTTAAGGTAAATAATTAAATATTAAAATTTATTATTATACTTTATTTTAATTGATATTTGTTATTGTAATTTTAAGATTAATTTAACTCAATATTGAAATTTATCTTTCTACTTTTATTTGATCAAATTTTGCTACTAAATTTTAATTTTTAATTGAGTTTTATCTAACTCAACTTTGATTTTGAATACTTTAAAGGCAAAATTTAATAAAAAAATTTTCATTTTAACAATTAATAATAATAAATTTATTAATAAAATTGCCCGGTACTGCAAATAGATTTTCAAGTGCCTTTATTAAAGGAAAAAACAAACCGTCACGAAATACTTTGATTTTTAATCCAGTTTTATCGCTTAACTTTGATTTTTAATTATATGAAACCACTCAATTTTGACATTGAATGATTTGAAAACAAAATTTAACAAAAAATAATTCCTTCAAATATTTTATTTTAATAATTAGTAATGATAAAATTAATTTATAAAAATATTTAAAAATAAAATAGTAACAAAAAAATTTTACATTTTATAAAAAACTAAACTTAATTTTTTCCTCTTTTTGGCATTTCTTTTATTATTCAAGTTTTACCGACTGACGATGGCATCGATTATTAGCGACACTCATATGCAAAACTTGATGACACCAAATTTAACGTATGGATTTGATTTTTTAATTTTTTTTTTTTTTTCATTTTGGTGATTTTTACCTTTATATAAAACTATAATAATAACTATAAATAAAAATAAATTATAGTAACATATTTACTCTTTAACCTTGCTTTCTTTTTGGGAAGCAAAGTCTAATTCGTTTCTAGTGAATTTTAGAAGAAAAAGAGAAAGAAAGTAGTGAGCAAGAGGGAAGACAGAGAAATAATGAAAAAACTTTCTAATTGAAGTTAAATTTTTATTAAAATTTTTTTTTTTAAAACTAAGCTTAACAAATTTAAAATTTTAAAAACTTTTAATTAAAGTTCTACTCAACAAAATAAAATATTTTTTATATTACACGTCATTGACTTATCAATACCACATTATTGCCACATCAACATAATTAACTACCTAATTTGAAGGTGTTAATCATTCAAGAACTAAATTACTCATCGTTAGACTTTGCCTCTAAGAAGCTACTCGAGCAATCAACGGAGGCACTAGAACTGCTATTAATACGGCTGCTAGCAGTGGAAACGGAAGACAGGGGTTCACCAAGAGAAAGAAGAGACGGCTCAAAAGGAAATGTATTGAGCAACAATGATGACCCTCGTCAAATAAGAGAATGGATCAATCGGGAACTAGCACATTCTGAGGCACGGGCACTACATGGAAAATGTAAGCTTGAACAGCTAGGAAAAGAAAATGTAAGCTTGAAAATCACCAAGGCAAGAAACTTATTTGATACCTGCACTTTTTTTTAGATGATGAAAGTTAGGGTGATTTTGCCTGTTTTCCTTCATCCTTGCATCTTTCTTCACGTTGGTGAAAATTATATGGTTATACCTACTTTTTATTCTTGCACATTACTCTAATAAAGAGGTTGACTCGAAAAATATTTTATTACCTTTCGTAATAAGAGTTTCCTTACAAGATGATGAAGTCACATTCCCGTTAATTTTACATGCATGCATTTGGTTGATCATCCCTTCATTAAAGATTAACATATTTGATTGGCTAAGAATGCCACGTTCTGGAATCATTATATTACTAAAATACCCTTGCTTTTATACAAGCCAATACCATTGCAGTTGTCTTTTTTACTAATAATCATGTGTATTTTTTATTTCAATATATGTAATTTGACTAACTACAAATCCATACTTGTGTATTTTTTATTTTACTTAATTGTAATTTGATTTTCTTATTAATGTGTTCTACTTATCCACATATTAATGTATACAATTACAAAAAGTTGCCAACGCAATTACCGAAAGTTTGGCTATTTTAGGTAATTTGTTGGACTTCATAGAATTAATTCAAGCAAATGTAGTTCAAATTTCTTGTACAAGATCATCTTCTAAGTCATCCTTTTTGTGCCCTGAAAATTCATTTGCCAAAGCATGTGCTATATATATTATTTAAAAAAATTTTGTAGACCATTTTAAAAATTCCCTTGATGTGGTATAAAAAAACTAAAAAATTTTGTTGCTAAGAAGATATCTTATTCGAGTAATGTTAGACCTTATGGTAAATGAAATCAAGAGGAGGTGAATTGATTTTTCAAAAATCTTTTCTAAATTAAAAACTTTAATTACGAATTGAGAAATCTAAATAATAAAATATTTGCAGTTGTAAGTTAGTGAAATAAAATGAGCAAGGGAAAGAAAAGCAAATACAATCGATTTATAAAAGTTCAGCCTCTATGCCTAAATCCTCTCCCTTGGCCTTACTCGCCAAGGAGTTCCACAATTCACTAACTTGAATTGTTACCTTTTAAGGATAAGGTATAAACTTTATAACTTCTTATATTTCACTTAGGCTAAGATAAATCCTTTACCCTTTCTATCTTTCAAGGCTAAAATAGAAACCTCTTTACCTTATAACGCTAAGGTAGTAACCTCCTCTTTTTACAAAGTTTTAGGTCTAAATAAGAAAGACCTCTACAAGGTTTGTTATTTACAAGTTTGAGCTTTAGGAAAGATGATTATAATGATATAAAACAAGAAATACAAAGATGATAGGAAGAATTAATCCTATACACAATTTTATAACTTAAAGCTTGAGAGATAAAGGATTTGGCTATAAACTTTCTCTCTTCTTATTTATGGCTTATGGAGGTGTTGGTGAAGCTTGTTTATAGTATGAAAGTGGTCTATGGATGTTGGGACTTGTTGGGGATACAATAGAGCTGTTGGAAGCTTCATTAATATGAATTTCATTCATTCTTGTGATGATATATCAATGCAATTACCATAGATATCGTTATACTGTATTTAAGCATACAAAATATGACCATTGGAAAGTTGTGTATCGATACAATTAAAGAGTGTATCGATAAAGACATGTATGATATAATCAAGGGTTTCAACTTAGTTTAGCTACTGCAAAGCATTGTATCAATACATACACCTAGGGTATAGATACATTCATATGAAAATCGTTTTTTAAAGTGTTTTTCATAACTTTAAAGCTTCTAAAACTTATCAAAAAAATATTTTGCACTAAAGTACGAATTAAGAACACAATTTTTTAGTCAATTAACGAGTTAGAAACATTCAAGTATTTTTTAAAGTATATTCAAAATAATTCAATGAAAAATACTAACTTGAAAATATTTAATTATAAGTTAATCAAGCTTAAGTTTTCGTTAAATTAAAATTGAGATTAATTCAAAGATAATATAGTTAATGTGCAATCTTTCACAAAGGTGATGCAGAAAGCAAGGCATTTTCCAATTTCCAAGCGCCAAAACACCACACCCAAGTCATCAACAACCTCAAGAATCCTAGGAGGAAACTAACAATGGAGTTGAACGTAAATAATAAAGCCACAAGAGAAAATACATATCTAAAAGTTAAAGGAAAAAAAAATTGTTCTTGACAACGTAAAGTGAAGAATGAACCATAGATGCAGCTTTCATTATAGAGTATATTTACAATAATTTGAACAAAAATAAATTAGATAACCCTAATCGATGCCCCTAAATGACCTATACTTTGAACCCCTAAAATAACCCCAAAATCAAACACCTAATGAACCTTACTAAGCAAAACACACCCTAAACATATACTAATCAGTAATTTGATTTAAGTTAATAAACCATACCTGAAAAGATAAGACTCAATCAAGAAGTGGGAAGAGTGAGAAGTCCTCTGGTAGAAAAACAAAAAAAGCAGCCAAAGTTAGAGAAAGCTTGAGAAGGGTAAACTGGTGTAAATTAAAAATGGCCAATGGTTAAAAACAAATAAGTATAGCCAATAATAGTTGTAATTTGATTCAACTTTAAAGGGTAGAATAACCCAAAAACGTTAAAAATGGGGAGTAAAAGTGGCACAAGTTTACATTCTAAGCAAAATGTTACATAACCTCAGCAAAATATATGCATGACATTACCCCCTATATTACCGAATCTCGCTATTATTGGTGATAAAATGTTACTCAGATTCAGAAATATTTTTGAAATAAACATAGTAATGTCATGAGAAAATCTTCCATTACCCTAGGTAACGAAATATTATCTTAACCAAACCCCCTAAGGGGCCATATGTTTTGGATGATATGAGATTACTGGTCGTAAACTTAAATTCCGCCATAAGATAACCACTTTTGGTTTAAAATATTCCTAACATTAGGTAATCTTAAATTATCTTTAGTGACATTGTTCAATCATATTAGGGGTAATTCTATACCCACCTCAACCTTAGGTATTGTTACATTATCGACGTAATGTAACATTTATCTATGCCCTTACTCTTTTAACCCTTCAAATCATTTTTCTCTTATTTTTGTTAGTAATTACAACCTAATATTACCTTAAATAAACAAAAACCTAATGGAACTATTGCTACCTTTTATTCACAGTCAACCCAAAATGCTTTGCTCTTCTCCGCCGATGTCCCTTGATTGCATCTCAAAATTTTTGGGTAATTCTAGTGCTTCGATCTCATCTTTCAACAGTAGTTGCTCCTCCCTCGACAATCAACCTAAGGTGCCTCACTCGCCTCCCTCAGCCTAACATGTTTTCTTTTTCTTGCTTGCGTTTTAACATTTATGGCTATTAGAGTATTTTGGTTCTTCTGCTAATTTACTGCTAAATTTGGTTAACCCAAGGTTCTTCTTAGATTTTAATATTTATGAATTTGATGTTAGGTTCTATTAAAGTTTGATCATTGGGGTCTTATTCATATTAACTAAATAAATAAAATAAATGGAATGAAATGAAATGTCGATATTTTAATGATTGTCTTAACAAAAATAACGGGTTAATGAACAAAAAAATTACTTTGTTCTATATATGATTTTTGAAGAGTCTCCAAATATGGGTTGCACCATTTAATTTTTGATAAATTAACTAGTTAATTTTTTATAAATCAACTGGTTTGTTTGAAACAGATGAAAACCTAACATTTTTTTTGCTTGCTTTCATATTTTTATGGCTATTTGAGTGTTTTATATTGGAGATTATCGTAAAATATCCTTGAAGTTATATCTTGTCTGTTGACTATAAGGTTTTACTTCTATAAAAAAAATAAGATTTGATTACTAGTTTGAAACATGATTTGGTTGATGACTTGATTAAAGTAAAGTTCGTTTGAAACACGATTCGATTGATGACTTGATAGTTTAATTTTACCAATACCTTATTCTACTTTGATACTAAAATAGACAATTAGGCCTTAATCTACCTAGTTTATATCTTTATTACTAGTTCTTTCAATATTAGTTTGTTTCACAAAACTAGAGAAGAAAAAAGAAGTTTGGTGTATATTTATGAAACAAGTAATTCTTACTTACTTTTTGATTATTCTATTTAGCACTCATTGATGATTGTAATCTCCATAGACCTTCTTTTGACTTCAACAACATTGTAGATTCTAGCTTCTCTTTATGTTTAGAGCTTTTATGAAGATGTTGGCAAGATTTTGTATTTACATACTCATATACTTATTTTATATGGCTTTAGTTAATGGATGTGCATATAAATTAGACTCAATACTATAGTGCTATTTGAATTAGAAAAATGACACTCTAATCTATTATAATTTTTAGAATGTTACTCTTCTAATCTATGAAAATCCAAGTTGGTCTGTATATATATACATCTTGTATTTATGATAATTGAAGAGGGTTTAAGCTTAACAACGAATCTATGGAATAACTTTTGGGATTTTGTTAGTCTTTGGAATTAGTTAATTGCAAATGATACTGTTGGAATAAGCATTCCGTGTTGAGAAAAAAGAATTGATTTCTTGTTTATAATGGTAGGGAAATTTTAGTAACCTAGTTACTTCGGAATGTCACATTGCTGGCCAACCAAATATTATAATCTCAAATGAAGGTGAACCAACTGCATGCATATCATATTAACGAGAATGTGCATTAGTAATCTCGTAGTGGGTAGTCTAAGTACTTCTGGTAACCTCATATTCTCCAAATCAAACAACCCCTAAATAGTAGTGATTGTTGTGATATGTACATTTTATGCTGGGGAATGGCTATGGCTTTTGTGGTTTCAACTCAGCCTAACCTGATGGGGTTATATATATATATATATATATATATATATTTAAATAAAGGTTGAGTCAAAATAAGGTAGAATGAAAATTTTTTAAAAAAAAATAATTAGGGTTGTCAAAGTTAGTTTAAAAGCCTTCGACCCATCTTGACTTAGGTAGATATATATATATAGGTGTTTATGGGTCAAGTCAAGTCATGATTAAGAATTTTTTTTTTTTTGCTTAGGTTGGGTTAGTTTGAGAGCTTATTTCATCATTTAAAATAATATTAAAAATTTTAAAAATATTTGTATATTAATATTTATAATTAAATCTAAATAAAAATAAAATTTTATTATTTAAACAGTAATTTTAATCCAGATAAATTAAGAAAACTCATGCCCCAACCACAATGGTGGACCTTCAAATAAATTTGGGTGGTCAAAGTATATTTTATTTATTACACCATGCACATTTAAACAATTATATAATTTGCACATATTTATGTTAAAAAAAAAATATGGAAGCGAGCAGTGGCAGACATTTATATTTTTTTTGGTGAGAATAGTGAATAATAGATCAAATTTAAAAGGATTAACCTTTAGGAATCTCTTTTATATATATATATATATATATATATATAAAGTTGAAAAAAAATTTTAATCTCTTACGATGGACTATATATATATATATATATATATATTTATATATATAAAGTTATAAAAATGAAAATTGGAGGAAGAGGCATTGCCACCCGCAATACCACTAAGATCCGCTATTGCCTGCCCCGTACCAGTGCCAACTAATTAAAGATATAATTTCTATTAAAAATAAAAATTTTCACCAAAAATATATTAAAATAACATATAAATTTCAAAACGGATCATGTATTGTTTGAGCCGAGGTTGGGCATTAAAAACATAGTCAAATGTCACATCTATCGAAGTTGGGTTCAACATACAAATTCAGGTTGAGTTCTAGTGGAGAAAATTACCTTGATTGACATTAGATGAGGCCAATTTAAGGATTCAGACTTTTCTAAGTTCATTTTATCTTGTGTTTTCATTCTCTCGCATTTAAATAAATTTTATATCATTTTTTATTTTATATTACATATAATCATGTTACATTATTTGAATATTTAAATTTAAGAATAAATTATTATTATTATTATTATTATTATTATGTAATATTTTTTATAATAATATATTTTTAACTTTATTTTAAGATTAATATCAATATTTGTTAGTATTAAAACATTAAAAATTAATTTATTGTATAAAATAAATTTATTAAATATTTTATCATAAAAAATATGATATATTATCATATTAATATTTAAAACGATTGATTCGATCAACTCTAATATTCAACATATAAATATATTAGGATTCATGCATGTATATGAATATAATTGTGCACAATAATAATTAAATGAAAATGGACAAATATTTATATTTGAAAAAAGAAATAAAACTAAAGTTTAAGAGCTAGTAGGATAAAGCAAAAAAAAGTAGTATTATTAATTGTTGTTCAATTATTTGTCCTAATATTTTAATTTTAACTAAAAACTATATCTAAGCAATAATGATAAAAAAAATTACCTAATATATAATATATATTTTAATATTTTAATTTTATGATTTTTAGACATGACACAACTATATTATGATTTGTAAATACGAAGATTTTATATATAATATGATTAAATAACACGTAAATAATATATATATAATAATATCATAATTTCATTAATTAATTAAGTTATCATTAAAGAAAAAAAAATTGTGACTCCTGTCAAAGAATAATGAATATGATTTGCATCACGTATTCTAGAAAATAAAATAACCTTATATTATTAAATTTTTAAAAAAATATATTTCTTTGATTTATTTTATTAAGTATTAACTCATTTTCCCTTACAATGCACAAAAAGGTTAAGGTGTAGTATATATTATTGTACAATAAATTTTTTTTCAAAAAATTATTAATAACATTTGGAGTAGGATATCTCCAAATACTTATTATTAATCTAAGTTATAATTATCATTCAAAACTAAACACAAATAACATCGATCACAACTAATGATAATAATTTATTTGATTGTTCACCTTTTTTATAATAAAAAGGCTAAACAGACTACAATTTTTTCCACAGTTACCGTTTATAACTAAATAGAACACAACTTTTTTTGTCATTTGATTAGTAATCTAAATTGTATTTGTCTTTTACATTTTGATAAAATTATTATTTTATAAATTATAAATATTGGTTAGAAAATAAAAAGATGTTAAAACAAAATTAATAATTAAAGCTTTTTTTTATAAAGAATTTATTTAAGTACAGTTAGAAGTGTTAATAGGTTGGATCGAATTAGGTTTGAGCTAGGCTTTTGTATGGGTCTCAAATTTTTTTAAAATCTATCCATATTTATAAATAGATAACTTAAATCCATTTAGGCTCACTTATATTATTTTTTAAAAAATATTTTTTTTAAATTTTATTTTTTTAATCTTTAATAATTTTATTTTTATTCAGTTATTTTTTATCTTTTATTAATTTCTTAAACATGGACAACTTAATATATTTTTTACTGTTTGCACTATAATATTATATATATTTCATCTTGATTATGATATAAATTACATAATATATATTACAATAAAATTAATATCTTTTATAATTGGAAAATGGCATGGGCCAAACTCGAGCCTTAAATATTTGAGCCAAGTTCTGGCTCATTTCTTAATTCGGCCTCATGATTTTTCCTAACGCATTTTTCAAGTCTAATATTTTTGTTCAAATCCTTCGAAATATCGAGCAGGCCTTCGAGCTTGGGCTGGTAGCTTGATCCTGGAGCATTTCTATTTACAATTCAATCATTCTTATTTTTAGTATTAAATTGGAGTTATTACAGGATTATAATCGAGTTGATCTTGGATTCAAGTCATTTTGAATTTGGATCAATTATTGTTTTAGTCATTTCAGATTTGAAAATTTAGATCCAGATTGTTTTAGGTTTAGATTTTCTTAAACTTAGGTCCGAGGCTTTTTGCTCAAATTGAATTTAAGCAAATTTGTTTTTAAATTTTTCTTTGCGGGTTTTTAAGTTTGACTTCATTTTTTCACCTCTTGTTGCCATCCCTAAAAAAAGAGACTAAAATTAGTGTAGCTAATATGTATCAATTTTAAGGTAAAATAAAATGATACTTGTACCGTATTGTTTTGATTTTTATATCAATCCATACTAATCATACTAACCTATATTAGTATATAACAGTCAGTATCGTTACATAACAATTAGCATTGAAAACATATCAATCCACACCGATTGTTATCAAATTTAAAATTTTTCTAAAATATTCATTTATTTGAGTTTTAAAATTAATTTTTTTGTCTTAATCATTTTTACTTTTTTCATAATTATATTCAAAAATAAAATATGTTTCTTGAATTAAACTATTGAACCTAATCAAAACTTACTATATTTTTTAAATATTTTTATATTTATTTAATTTTTAAAAAAATTTTAAATATTAAATATTAAATATTTATAATTTTAAAATTTATGCTTGCATGTAAACATGTGTGCATATATATATATATATATATATATGAAAGGGAAATATATTTTTGTGTATAACATATATTTTACTAAAACACTTTATAAAAAACTATATGTATATATATGAAAAAAATTAAAAAATATTGATAAACCTAAAACTGTCCATTAAAACATACTAATATCAATCCGTACTAACATGTTTAATTCACTATAATATCCATTCCATTATAAATTGATTCGACATGCTACAATAATATAACCACTTGATTTATTAAATGCTTATTCCACAGAATAATCAATTCTAACCTTATCTCGCTTACCCAAGGTTGAAATAATCATTTTGCATCTCCTCCACTGAATAACTATTTTAATCTTAAACAAAATACAAAATTACTCTCAAAAATTCAAATCCCCTTTGTTAAATATTCGAATCTCATAATATTTCATTCCACTTAACCAAATAACTACTATAAGTATTCTATTCTATTGCAACACTATTTCTTTCCCACAAAATAATTATTTCATTATAGCTATATTATATTCTAATGAACTTAACATATCGTAATATCATAAGAAAAATTATACATCCCACTACTACTATGGTTATGACTACTTTGACTAAAATACTCTTTCTGGCATAGTATAAAAACATTCCTAGTAATTTGACTCTTTAGCAAAACAGTACAACCCGTGCAAAGAATTGACCAAATGAGGATCTTGAAAATTAATTTTATGCAATTTACAAGTATTCTTGCTGAAAATACGAAAGGGAAAAAAAAAAAAGGAAAAAAGAAAGAATTTTACAATAACAATGAGTTGTTGTCATCCTTGACATGCTGAAGAAATGGTTAAATTCTTAGCCATCTTCTCTCCGTGGGGAACACATTATGGCGCAATGTCGTACATGCCGAGACATATGTTGAACCAATGCAATAAATTATGGATGCAGAAACAGATGATTTGTAGGCCCCAAAAGTTGCAGACTTCTTCATAACCTACACAGCAATTAACATGGTTTAAGCATTCATTACTGTTCATCCAAATGATGGGAAGCTTCCTAGAAAACAACATTCCAACTTTACCCGTTCAGCATGGCTTTCTCTTGTCAACTTTTAAGTGGATATTATACCATTTCTTCTTCTTAGTTCTATCTTTCATAGAATGTTTCCTGTCTCTCACAACACCGTCTTCTTTGGCCTCCTTGGATGCACCCCTACTCCTGTTCCTACTTGAACTTCTCTTAATTGGAGGAACAGTTGTGTACGACGCATGGATCTCATTCCTTTGTTTGAGAAGCTCGTCAATCTGCAAAACCAACATATAGGATGTGATCAAGAAATTTATCCATTTACTTACAAATTCAATTCTCATGGAGCTTAGATGCATAATTTCCACTTATCACCTCTTGCATTTCCTTTGTGTATCTGCTTGTCATCTCTGTAAATTGTGCCAGGACCTGACAAAACTGTACATGAATATCAACAAGAAACAAGGTTTGATAGAGGCATACACTGCATTTCTGAAAGTACCTCTTTGTATTCAGTTTCAAACTTTGACAGTTCCACTCGTTTGGACAGAATCTCAGCTTCCACGGCTCTAAGATTCTCCTTTTGCTCATTGAAAGGGGCAGCACAAATAGCTTCTATTGTGTAGTTTACACTTTTAAAAAAGTTGTCACCTAGAAAAAATGTGCCAGAATATTAAAATGGTAGTGAGTTTCTTCCATATGCATATAAGCCAATAATCGCAAGACATCTGACAGGCATAGAAATTAAAGAGCTAACCATAAACAGCAAATACATGTCTGCCCGCTTTTAATTCAGTTATTTCAAACGGTTGAAATCCATCCAGTTTTTTAAAGAAAGCAGTATCCGGATCCTTTGCGGCAGCTATCTGCAGTGGGGCATTTCCATTTTTCCAAAACCAGATAAAAGATTATACAAGATCAAACTTCAATATGAAGTGCAAATATGCAATAACAGAAAAAGTCACTCACTGAGTTTACTGTTTGATCTAAGCGATAAACAGGAAAGCCAAGAAAATACATGCCAGCAGATGTAACTTTTCCTGTTTTTGCACTGTCCTCCTACACCAAAAAGAAATAAAATTATACTTAACAAACACAGCAGAGTAACACACGCATGAATGGAATGTGAGGCACAAGAACTTAAACAACCATGCTAATCAGGCTTCAGTTAGAAAAAAAAAAAAAAAAATCTTATTAGAAGCTCCAAAACAGATCATAATGAAGCCATGTCCCAGAAAACTATGAGCATATTGATGCTTTTATCGCTAAAAGAAAAGCATCAAACAGTGATAAGAAAGAAAAACAAAAAAAAGGCAGGAGCAAAAGAATAAAGCATATGAAGCAGGGTTGCAATTTTCTGAAGATAAATATGGTTTGAAAATCTGTTATAGTGACCAAAAATATAAGCCAACGTTACCTAATTCTAATCAAGCCTCCACAATGTTATAAAAGGGAATAAGAGGGGCATAAAACATAACTTGGTAAGAAAACAAAGGTAATACAGATGCCTTTCATAGTAATCTCTGAGAGATAATGGGGAAAAGACCTAAAATTCTATTTAGCTGTGAGCTTGCTTAGCACCAAATCTGTTCTCTGGAAACCTGTCCTGGTGATTTATCAAGTATCATCTGTTCTTGTATAAAAATGCTGTTACTCGAATATTGTGAGGCAACAAGTTGTTCCAGAATTAACAATACACAGCAAGTTCATGAAACTCAAAATCTAGAAGTTACACATGTGGGAAATCTTTGAAAATCAATAATTTTAGGTAAAAATAGATATTTTAGAAAGTCAACTACAGCTGTATAATTAGATCCTATAACTTAAGATATTATTTAGGGAAGTTTCCTTTTTTAGTACTTAGAGAATTTGTATAAAAAGGAATATAGGCCTGTATCAAATTAATTCATAAGAAGAAAAAAATTCATATTATTTTTCTTCATGGTATCAGAGCCTAGGGTGTTTTTTGGAATCTGTTGTTTGTGAACAGCCTCCAGAAGTACGAGTTTGGGCAGCTTTTCTTAAAGGTTCACCTTCTCAAAACCTGTTTATTCAGCCTTCATTGCTGGTTTTTTATTTTTTTCTCCTTCTTGGTTCACCTTCCCAAAACCTGTTTATTCAGCCTTCATTTGGTTTTTTATTTTTTTATTTTTTTCTCCTACTTGGTTCACCTTCCCAGAACCTGTTTATTCAGCCTTCATTGCTGGTTTTTTTTTATTCTTTGTGGCTTTCAATTTTTTTTTGTGCCTCATATCCGTCGAGTATGGCAGACACAATTTCCTCAACATCTGCAGCCCCGACATCATCAATCGAGGAGGATCAAATGTTGCGCAATAACATGGAGTTTCAGAGTATCCAGTCCGCGTATCGATTGAACGGAAAAAACTACTTGAAGTGGTCTCAACTTGTTCGAACTTTCCTAAAGGGAAACGGAAAAATTGGGCACTTGCTAGGCACCGGACCAAAAAAGGGAACAGCAGGCTTTGAAACATGGGACGAAGAAGATTCAATGATTATGTCTTGGTTATGGAATTCCATGACCCTGAAGATCAGTGACACATGTATGTTCCTTCCCTCTGCAAAGGCAATCTGGGATACTCTTTACCAAACATATTCCAAGATGCATGATGCAGCCCTCATCTATGAGATTAAGAACAAGACAACTGCAACAAAACAGGGGACAAAGTCTGTAACTGAATATGCCAATCTTTTGCAGAATCAGTGGCAGGAATTAGACTATTATAGGACGATTGACTTGAAGTGCAGTGATTGTGCAGTGGCTGTACAAAGGTTCATAGAAAGAGACCGGGTATATGATTTTTTGGCAGGCCTAAATTCTGAATTTGATCTCGTTCGCATTCAAATTCTGGGCAGACCTGAAGT
>JBBYHL010442944.1:5126-17247 GCA_038381835.1 Adansonia madagascariensis
CAACCAAAGCATCTTTGAGCCAAATTCTCCTAAATTATACTATTCCTCGTGCTCTCGTAAATCATGCTGCTTATTTTTCTTAACAACCATTAAAGTCTTAGTTTTAACCACTATATATGCTCTAATCCGATTCACATTGACCAACGACAATTGCAACAAAGACAAAGGTAATACGCTGAAATAATTGCAGGAAGTTGAATAAATGACAGAGTATGTTTGGCGTATCATCTTTTGAAATTCATTTGCAAAATAAAAAATTAAAATCATAAGTGCAAGAAATTTACACTGCCTTAAATTTTTTAAAATAAGTAGAATCAATTCTAACACTAACATCATTTAGTACACGACTGTAGGAACAATAAATTCGCTTTAAGAAAATACCTGTGACAGCCGGCTGCCCATCAATACAATAGAAGTTACTTCACTTGCAGCATCAACACCGCCCAACACCGATATGTGCCGAAGCCAAGGCAGCAGCATCATTGATTCCGTCATCAACCACGGCCACAACATTTTGATTCTTCCGAAGTCCACTTATAAACTTCCTCCTTCCATCTGGTTTAACTTCAGACAGCACCTGGAAACCATATAGCAGCCGCTTTAATATCTAAGCATATGCTCGATTTTATGTCTGGATATATTACACATGTGATGCAGATAATCATGCTAATAACCTTATAAATGGGGAAAAGTATACGCGAATTGTTGTAATATACCAAAAAACTAGTGGTTAAAGAGAAGAATAGTAAAGTTTTGAATAGTACCTTCAGACTAAATCTTTCCAAGAGGAATCTGCCAAAAACAACCATCTTTGTAAAAGATGAAGTTCAAAAACACAGGATAGATGTACTTGGTCATATATACAAACAAGTATGACTACAGACTGGATAAACAGATTGAAAGGATGATTTGAAGAACTTATAACAGTTATTGGTCTAAAAAATTAAAATTTAAAACAACCAAATAGGAAAAAGAAGAGAGAGAGAGAGAGAGAGAGAGAGAGAGAGAGAGAGAGAGAGAAAGAAGCAAAAAGGGGTCTGCTTGACCCGTGACTGGAAACTAAAACAGATCCAAAAATGTATCCCAAAACCCAGAGTTCATAATTTTATGAATAAGACCCTCTTGGGTCAAGAAACAGATAACTGGACCATTACTCAAGTGGAATTTTCAAAGAAGAACTATAGCTTTAATGGCATTACTATTTCTTATCAACAGATAGCAACCTGCGTTTAACTCAAGTCTGTTGGTTAA
Source organism: Adansonia madagascariensis (assembly GCA_038381835.1). Lineage (NCBI taxonomy): Eukaryota > Viridiplantae > Streptophyta > Magnoliopsida > Malvales > Malvaceae > Adansonia > Adansonia madagascariensis. The sequence goes on from JBBYHL010442944.1 coordinate 6,378, forward strand.
GCGGTATTCTCATGACATACTGCCTCTTCTCATATTACGAAAGTCTTCCTACTCCTTCACTCTGTACGGACTCTTAAGTTGTATCTGCATTTTTTCTTGTTATTCTTCAATCAAATTCTTTGTCAACTAATGTTAGCAGCAGCGTAAACCCCAACCACTTCCCTCTATTCTTTTTCTCTTCCTAAACTAAAAGCAAATTTCTTCTGATAGTACATACAGTGCATATATTCTCAAGCTTTACCGCCTTCGTAGAATGCTGGACCTATGACAGATTCATTGGGCTTCATGCAGAGTAGTAGTTTACACAGATAGTAGTAGTTGATAAAAGTTGGAATATATTACCTTGAACAGCATTTTTTTTTATCTTCTACAGCCACGAAACTTTTTGGGTTATAGATGTTCACCATCCCTTAGGTTTCTTTTAAACAGTCTAGTAATAGTCATTAATTAAAGCCCTTACAACCCAAGTAGCTCCTATAATCTCTTTTTCATGCAAAGCTCAACAACAGCTAGCAGAGAATGTCGCACCAAACACTAACCTGTACAAATTAGGAATTCAATCATGTAAAAAAAATCAATTACCTTCTCCTTTGGAATTCCAAAAATTGATGCAACAGACTCAGCAGTGCTCCTTTTGTCCCCAGAAAGCATGTACACATTGATTCCTTGCCTGTGCAGATAATCAACAACGTGCCAGGCATCTTCTCTGACATGATCCTCAAAATAAATAAGACCAGCAAGGCTATTACTAACTCCAACATAGGCCACAGATTTATTCCTAAGCTCCTCATCCACTTCTTGAAACAAATTCGTGCTAACTCCATGCCTGCAGAAACTAAACTTCTATGTTATACAGAAAGAACCTACCTAACTACAAGGAGAGTGCATTTATCAACTCTTGGCCAATTGACGTTACCAAATTGAATTAATTGCTCTTCTCAATTACAAACTAAAGTTAATGAAGTAACTAAAAGGGGCAACAGAGTTCGTATATTCTATGTGTTATGTCCTCACAATTATAATCCATGTGGCTGGCTTTCTCTGTGTTTCAAGGCTTATATAAGTAGTTCACAATCAAACATTTAAAAGGCTTAAAACTAAAAAAGATCATTGCTCTGCCTTTTACTTCAATTTCGAAAAACACCCTCATTGTAAGATTTTTCATTCTTAAAGAATAGCAAATATAATAATCACTATTAACCACTAAAGTCCTTTGCCAATTACCACCTGCATCATAAAGACTCAGAACAAATTACAATGCAGGCACCAAAAATAGCCAATCAATAAAAAGATTTAGAAGTAGAACTTTTGTCACATACGTTACTCACTCAATCACAAAACAAAGAAGAGTTTCTCACTATGAAATTGTTCTTAAAGAGCTCATTTACTAGTATATATCACAGTACTTTATATCTTCGTTGACGAAAATCATGTCCAAAAATTTTAAATGAAAGTTACTAACAGAAACAATGTCTACTGAAATATACTAGTCTTAGTCTTTATACTTGAAAAAGCAAGAATAAATAAGTTTAGCACATAGCAAAATTCTCAACGTGCTGTATTCATGAAAGACAGCTTTAAGTGCTGAAACCATACAGAAGTACTGAAAAAAAAATTGAAGGCCAGAAAAGGAATAGCAGGATATTCTAAATTAAAGTTGCAATTAAACAAACTCACTACCTCTGAACCCACTGTAATGTCCCAACTGACACCTTTTTATTATCAACAATAGCTACAGCACCAGACTCTGTTCCTCAACAAATGTTCCATCTGCTACCTGCGAGAATAGCCTTGTGCATGAAAATCACAGCCAATGATAAATGGAGAGGAAATCATCATTGTCCAGGCCGGTGTAAGGAAGTTCCCAGAAAATAAGAACATAACTCTCATTGTAGGTTGGTGGACAGCTTTAAAGCTCAAAAAACAAAGAAAAAAATCATTGCTGATAGAAAATGACAGCAAAAGGCTGCAACGTTGAAAGCTAAGTCACAGTTCTTTATTCTTTAGGGGTAAATTTTGCAATTCTTATTGCATAATTATGTTTCAAAGCAAGGAATTAACCGTAAATCTAAACGTAAGACCATATTCATGATACGGGAAAAAATACCTTTATATTTGTACATTTTGCAGCCAAGGCAGCTTTAACAATGGCTTTGCCAACTGGGTGAATAGTATTTGATTCTACAGCAGCAGCTAACGTCAGAACCTCATCTTCTGACCAAATGTTACCCAAGTGTTGTCTGCATCAGCGCAAGCAGTCTATCATCAAAACTATAATAACCAAGCAAAAGCTGCACATTATCTTTCATGCAAAAAGATGATTAAAACTACATCATGGATTCACGAACTGGTCTTTTAGCAAATATTAAACTTGTAGACTGAAGAGCATAGTCAGCTGTCAGGATAGTAGCTATACACTCATCTTATGAGCTAGGAACTTGTATTGGCTTATTTATGCTTCATCTGCTTCATATTTGCTTTTTGATGTTTGCTTTTTCATATTTTGCTATAATGCAAGAACAAAAGCAAATAGCAAAGCCATAACAACATGAATATGTAGTTAAAAAATAACCTAATTCAAATATAATGGTTCTACTACAAGAACAATTATGCCTTCTATTATCATAAAAGTCAGTTTTTTAACTTTGAAGCTCCTGAAAATTATCTTTTCCTTTCATGTCTTTTGTTTTTCTTTTTGCAAGTAATAGCAAAAGTGACAGTCAAATAAAGACTTAAGTTTTAATGACCTCCTAAATATGTTTAACATCAGACACGATAAATGTGGACACGATCTAAAAGTCAAATCCACAAGACAATATACCTTTCAATAACAACACAGGCAGCTCATCAGAGAAAAAAAAAAAAAAGAGAGTGAGAGAAATTTACTTAAGAGTTAATTTATATTAAATGGACTAGGTCACTCATAGTTTCACTCCACAAAGTTCAACCAGAAACATTTATGATAAAATCAAATTTTCAACCAATCAAACCTTGAGTCTTTATGGTCCAGGGCACCCGGAGTTACAACCTTTGTCACAATAGGTCTGCCAACAGTAAGGGTTCCTGTTTTGTCAAATACAACTGCATCCACCAAGGAAATTTTCTCTAAAATATTTCCACCACACAAAAGCAGTCCTCTTGTTGTCCCTAATGAAGTTCAAACCTGAAAATACCCAATACAGGCCATAACAAAATATCAACTACAATTTTAAATATAATACTTGTCTAACATGGTGTACAATGGGAATCAAGAGGTTACCAGCATAGCCGTAGGTGTAGCTAAAGCCAGGGCACATGGACAAGCAACAACCTACATCAAGAGATAAGGTTTCAATAGCATGCGACAAAAGAAAAAAAAAAGGACTAGCATTTAAGCGCTCACGAACTGACTAAAAGGTAAATAGAAAATGAAAGTTACTGGTATTATACTTTTTGAATCTATCCAAAGTGGATGCCAAAATATCCACATTTTATTCAGACTATGAAGTAAAGCAAAAGCTAGAGTTTCAAGAAGAAGCAATATCAACCAATTCAATCTATTTTTCTTAATCATATAATTTCTTAACTGTTCCTTTTTTCCCCCCTTTCCCTTCATTTAAGGAATGCAAATGCCACACACACGCAGCATTCAATATGCATTTAGATTCCCATTTATCATGCCAGAACACAGCAGGAAAGCTGTAGGGCAATTGAAACCGCAGTTCCTTAAGAAAAGGCAGCTGGCAAAATTCGTGCACCAAACAGATTCCAGAACATAAATATAGCAGCAGAGAGTGCCATTACTCCATAAGTGCCCAGACACCTGGAGATCCGAAAAAAAGCTTTGAGAAAGTTGAATTGGCTTTCCACCAAAAGCAAACAACACATGCCGTGGTTCTTTTTCTTTTTCTTTCTCATTAATTACAAATGTGGCATAGGATACATCTCTATTATTTTGAGTAATCATTTGATTTCTTCATATGTAAATAGGAACAAGAAAAGAGGGGAGTCATTAAAACATTCATCTTTGGCATCAACTGCAGGAGTACACAATCATTAGTGCAACACAGTTGTAACTTTTTACACAATGAAGATTGGAACTGAAATTTTTACAATCATATATAAGCTATACATATGCAAGAATAAAGATTGATCTACAGATGAGACATGGATCAGCGAAAAAAGGGTTTTACAGTTCCTCTATAAATTTCAAATATCATTTCAAAATTTTAGCCTGACATGATATCTTTGCGGAATTGCTTGTTTAAATTGGAGCTGAAAGGCTGAAGAAAGTCACGTCGAGTAAAAGAAAAGATTGCTGAGTGGAATAAAGTGGTCTAACAGAATTATCCAACCGAAGAGTTTCTAAAAACCATTTTGCATCTGAGGTTGGTGTCAGAGAGAAGACAAGTCTAGAGCCCTATTTTCCACCACTATGCAATCCAGGTTAACCATACGAATATTGATTCTAACAAGAAGCTGTCAGACAATATTCTAACATGTATTTGTATCATAATCTCCCCAAAAGACCTTCATTAGCCCCATTGACATATGAAATAAGTTCAACAAACAATATAGGGTATAAAATGAACCTTGTCAGCCAACTCCTGTACTCGAGCTTCCCTGCTCTTGCTTCTTCCACCAAGAGAACAATGTCTCCCATTGCACTCTCACCACCAGGTCTCCTCACTTCGATAGTAAGAGTTCCATGAAGGTTTATGCTTCCAGCTGCAACTTGACTCTGGTACAACCATAAGTTTCACTTTGTTATAATATGATGATAGGGGGCCAGTACTAGTACAATGGACTAAGCGAAAGATTGAATTTGGATGATTCAATTCAAATATAAAAAGTGAATCAATTAGAAAGAGAAGAGGAAGACATAGAGAAGGAATCTTTTCAGCCATGTGGAAGGAATGAAAATGGCAAATTTCTATGACACATAATGATGCATGTATCGAACAGTGCTATAGGTACCATCAGAATCTTCAAGAAAGAGAAATAGTTAAAAGAGCAATACCCCAGGTTCTTTGGTAATTGGCATTGGCTCTCCTGTAAAACTTGACTTATCGATGGTGCTTCTACCTGCTCTGACAATTCCATCTGCGGGCACACAGTCCTAGAATAACTGAAGAATACTTGTCAAGAAATAGCAAAGTCTTCTGTAATAAGAGAAAATCCATAAAACTGTTCAGCACCTTAAAATTACCAACAGACTATACTGCACTGCACCAATTGTAATATGGTATCCTCATTTTCCCAAAAAAAAATAGATAAATAAATAAAAAGTAGCATCTTAACTTTGAAATCCTAAGTTGGGAAAGAACAAGACTCTTTGATAACATCAGAATAGGAATATCAATCAGGAATAACAAAATTATAGAGAGTAAAACATTACACAATCAAACAGGAAACCAAAAGATATGAGATGTTAAAGTGATTAAAGCACAAGTTCATGTTATTGACTCCTGGTAGTACAACAATTTCGTCTCCAACAGAGATACTGTTACAAGGAACTTCAACAATTGAACCATCAACAATAAGAAGAGCTTTTGAAGGCAAAAATACTAAGGAGTCCAGTCATATCACTGGTTGCTTTGATTTTCGCTCTCTGTTCAAGATTCTTTCCTAATCAAGACAAATGCTATTAATATGACTGGTTCCTCAAAGAACGCCTTCCAATGCTGCATACACAGTATCAGTAAAGAGGACTGAAGTCTAAACACTCTACACCCCAACTTAATCATGCACCAGAATCAGTAAAAGACTGATCATAAGAAAAACACTTGCACTTCAAATTCCAGCTTCATAATGATAGAAAATTTGTACTTTTCAATTATTTGAGTTTAATAAAAAATCACTAGTTGAGTATATTCCATGAAAAACCAATGTAAATTGTATAAAACATGGATTAGACCAGAATATAACTAAAAAAGGCTGGCTTATCCAAATAAAGAAACAAAATATTGGTGAGAAATCTATACATCCTCCTAAATAGTCAAATTCTGTACCATGGATATAAAACATAATTACCCAATTAACAGATATGGGCAGTCACATCTCTCAGATAAATGGTGGCCAATATATAGGAAAGACCTGAACATACAAATCTCAGCAACCTTGTTGGTCTTACACCTCTTCAAGATTTCTGTAAGATATTGAGGCTCTATAATCCCAAGCTATGCCATACCAAACTCAAATAGAACTATAAGGCCCTCGATCTATTTGCTTTTAGAATAAGTTTTTGTTCATTTGATGCCTGAATCTGCTCCAATAGTGGATTAAGGAAATGAGATTGGCAACAACTCCATAATGAAAATTAGCAGTTAACCACTGACTGCTAAATGAACATATTTGCGAATGTCCTTTTTTGCTTCTCCCCTACCTCTTGTAAGATCCAATAGTGGATGACATTTGGTTCTTCCATGCTAACTGCTACCTTTATATCATTGAATGTGATCTTTCTGGTATTTGTCAACAAGCTGTATTTCAGTTCAAATAAAATAACTGAAAGGTGGCAAAGAGACTCAAGAGAGTGTTGGCAAGCAATGAAACCCTGAACAGGAACTACTCTAGTATGTATAAATGATAATCTGAAATTGTACACTCTGACTCTAAAGGTCTTACGCAATTACTCTCAGCACTGAAACTGAGTTGAGAAAGGAAGTTGGTACTAAGTACTGAAAAACAGGAATCAGTTTAACCTGGAAGTTTATTTACTAAGAGAAATAGAAGTATGCTTACAAAGAGACATGGTTTTCTCAGTCGAAAAACAAAAGTCATAACATAACATTCAAAATTTTGAAGTCTCAGATATGCTATAAACAACACAGATTTCAAAAATCATGTTAGTTATTTTACAGCATTCCATATGTTTATATGAATACTAACAGATGACACGTGTCTGAGTAAGGATCAAGACTTACCCATTTTGGTATAAACACAGCTAAAGAACTAACACCAAAAGAGGATAAAGCCCTAAGACCAGCTAAAGTATTCGTGTTTGGAGCTCCCTTTAAAAGGCTTTTCACACCCTCAAGGATAAGTTGACGCCCAGGACCAAGCAACGTAAACAAAGAATAACAAATGGAACCCTGTTGAATGCAATGCATGCATCCATGAAGCCTTCGCTCCTAAAATATGGGCAAGATGGCCGATGAGGCACACAGCACATAAAGCCCAGGAGATGGCAAGCTCACGACCTAAACAATGTAAGAAATTAACCTTAAATCACTTAGGAAGACAGCAATTAGCATAATATTACAATATACTGAAAAGGACAAAAATGTGAAAAGGTAGCTACCACTTTCTTTTAAACGTTTACACTTTTCATCCATCTTTCTTTAAAAAATATTGAAGAAATTATCTTGACCGGAATCTGAATGAAGGAAATAAGCCAAGCAGTCAATGCACTACGTAGATTACTAGAAGGATTCTATAGAATAATTACAACTCTGTAAAAAAAGAAGTAACATCTGGAAACAAACAAAGTACATCAAGAAAATAGATCAACGTTGCCATAAAGTAATCCACTCAGCAGACGACAGGAATAGATAAAAACATTCCTAGTCAAATTACATATTACTGACATGCAGCACAATCTTTTCTAGCAATTAATATTCCTAGTTAAATTACATTTGACTGACATGCAGCACAATCTTTTCTAGCAATTAATCTCAGAGCCAAAGAATGAGAATAAAGCCTTTTTTCACTGGAAATGGCCACATGGATAAGATTCCACTATAGTGCTCTATTTAGGACCATATCCATGCTCTTAAACAATGTTAAGCATCATATGGTGTTGGCTACACTATTCAGATAAATGACTGGTCACAATTATAGGAAATAAATCCTTGTTACTTCTTATAGAAGAATCTTCTGCTAAACCAGAATGTATAGATTATTTATTTGATAAATCTTAAAGAAAAGAACATAAGACAAATTTAGACAAGTAACATAAGTAACAACCTGGTAGATGCCAGGATATTCGGTCACTATTATGTAATTAAAATATTAACTATATTCGGCAAACCACAAAATTTAAAATCTCTTTATGAGCAAAACTTTTTAAAAGATAAACAGCCATACACAACCATAATATGAAGCTGAAGCAAACCCCTCTTAATAAATTGTTTATTATATAGCCCATTTTAAAGCGTACAGGACACTCACAAAAGGTTCACAGAACAGAACCTCAGAAGTAAAAGAAGGTAGCAAGTAATCCTTCACAATCTTTAACTGTGATACAACAACTCTGCTGTAAATTAATACAAAATGAGTACTCTTGTTAATGTCTTACTGAAGAATACAATTAGCATTCTAAGCATGAAAAGACCTCCGTTTGCTGATAATTACTGCAGAATGGTCACAACTAGTTCTTCAAAAGATTATGGCTCTTCACCACCAGAGAATGCTCTCTCCAACCAATTTATCCAAATGGCTGCCGTGGTTGACCTGTTGAAAGGAGAAATGAAAAATTAGGTATATCTATGACTTCAAAGCCCCTGTTGTACATCTTATATGCGGATGATAGTTATGAATTTCATAGGCGTACCATAAGGAATTATGTTTGCTCTTCAACAAAACGTTTTTCATTATTATGATGAGACATCTCCTTCAATAGCTTCCTGACCTGCCACTAAACCCACCAAACTTGCATGAATCATATGAAAACCTCAATTATGCCTCTCATTTAAACTGAAAGGGCTTAACGGATCACTGATCAGAAGTTGTGTTATAAGGTTCATTTTCAAACACCGGAAACATGTTTTCGTCTAACATGTAGAACATTTCATAATCCTACAAGAGGGAAAATAGATTTTACTTCAATCCACTTGCAAAGAGGAGCTTCATAACTAATGCATAGCACCTCCATAGCAACCAAAGGATAACCTGAAATTTTAAATGACTAAACTCATGGTCTCCAAGAGACATGTGCATGACACCCAAATATCAGAAAGGGGCCCTTAAGCACATAGCTCTACCGGACTCGGGTTTATAGTATATGGTTTACAGCACATAACAAAACAGAACCTAGTAAGCAGGATCTTAATAAGTCCAGAACTCCAAATGAGTAATGAGCCTATCACTGACTAGTCCTCAAATTAGCACATTACTACCATGATGACATTTTCAAAAACTAGCAGTACATTTTTATGATGTTACCAATTATCAAAAGATTTAACAGTAGACATCATTTTTGAAGTTGGGTAATAAAGCAAATAATCCAGTAATAACTACTAAGTGAAAAGGAGCATGCAAACCATGTTCAGACAACAAGAAGTTGGACAAAAAATGATGATGAGAGCGCTTGTTACCTCGAAGGTTAGATTTAAAACCACAGCTAGTCAACTGTCTTGCAAGTGCCTCTCCCAACTCCTTTTGCCAATTTGGTAGAACCTTGGCTTCCGAAACCGGCCAGACTATTGCAGTCTCCGTTGTAAGATTGACACTCGCAGAAAAGACTTGGGGCTGCGCAAAAAGACAACGACACAATAATAAATGTAACTAATTCGATTTACAACAGAAGAAAAAAATTGAGGCACTTACTTGACTTTCCAGTATTCTCTTCACACTCGCAGCACAGCCGCCGCAAGTCATTCCCTAAAGTACAAAATTTAAGAGCAAAAATAAGAAAACCTGGTACAATTTCTATTCTTCCTAAATTTAAGAATTCAATATGGAGAGAAAAAAAGAGGGGGGAGTGGGGAATCATTCATACCCCAACATCAAGAATAATAACATCGGGAGATAAGGCAGAGAGCTCATCAGCCGCTCCTGCTCCCAATTTCGCCTTCGAATCTCCGCCACCCGATCCTTCCCCACCGCCGCCGCCGCCGCCACTATTTCCATCATCGCCACCAAACATGCCGCCGCCGCCGGTCTCCAAAGAGTCGGTGGAACTCGCGACGCACTCCAAACGGCGGTGTAAGCGTTTGGGAAAGGAGGCAGCAGACAAGCTCCTCAAAGGAGACGAACAAGAAAGGGAGGCGAGAGGCCTAGCGAGTCGGGGATCCTGAAAGGAAAGACGAGCCTGTATGCAGGGAGCGATAAGAGGGGATTTGGCGTTGGAGGAATGAAGGTTTAGGGTTTTGGAAATGGAGAAGAGAGTGAACGCCGTCGTCGGCGCTGTAGCTGAAAGGAGTACTGATTCCATCTCTCAACAATGGATTTGCGGCATAGAGAAAACACACCAAAAAAAAAAAAAACTTGTTGACGAAGTTTTCTTCTTTTGTGTTTTTATGTGGACTGACAGATACCTATCTTAATGCATTAATGGTGGCTGCCAGCCTTATCATCTTACTCAGAAACACATTTAATTCTTAGTTTTTTTTTTTGCCATAATTTAATTCTTCGGTAAAAGCCACCCAGAGAGAGTGGAGCGGGACGTACGGTTTAAAAAATAAAGTAAAAAAACAAAAACGTTTCTTTTTTCCTTCCTCCTATACTACCGCGAAGAAGTCGTGCTTTTAATATTTGCCAACTTGCTTATCAGTTCACCTACTTTGTTGGGGTTATATTGCTTGGCTTTTGAAATCGTAAAAAAATTTTAATTTTTATAGTTAAAATTATAATTTAATTTTTTTATAATTTAAAAATTAATTTTTAAATAATATATTCGTATAATTTTTATTATTTTAATTTTCTTTTACATTTTAATTTTTCAATGCATCTTTTTCATATACTTTCAAGCATTTAAAAATTTTTAAGCACAATATTTTCCATTTCAACTTTTTTTTTTTTTTTTTAACCGTAGCCCCATTGAGGGCTTCTCACGTCCATTTGCAGATAGAGGTAAAAGACATTTAGACTTGTAAAAATAAAATAAAATTTCTCACCCATATTCAAAACTTCCAAGTTTCAGCCCTACTTAACCCCTTCAAATTAACTA
>JBBYHL010442983.1:0-17242 GCA_038381835.1 Adansonia madagascariensis
CAGGAAGGTTTGGATTTACATTTTGAATATAAAGTATTTTATTCAATTAAAGTATAGTTCCTTGCATTTTGTAGCAACTTCTACTACTGCGATTAATAAGGCTGCTATAATAAAATGCTATTCGGTAATGAAAAATTACTCTAATAAAAGAGTAAATTAAGCTATTTTGGGTGTAAAGACCTTGACTTAGTGTTTCGGGTAGACAACTTGTCCTCAACGAACAAAGTGCGCAAAAGAAAAATAGATTTCGATGTACAATGTGAGCAATCTAACTATTTAAGAATAATGCACATCAAATCTATATTAGTAAATCAATTTGTGATTTCATCCTAATTGCTATAAGGTCAAGGATTATTGCACAGTTACTAACAATAAGATTGTTAAATCTGATAAGGTTTTGGCTTTCACCCTAATAAGAAACTTTTAGGAATAAAGTGCAATAATTCTAAAATTGTGCATGAGCACATTATGGGATTTGAGAGATATTGTTGCTCAACTTAAATCTTCAAAATAAAGTTTTTCGAGTAAATCTCTTATCACTTTCATATTCAACTTTTTTCTAAATGAGTATGACCATGAGAAACACATAAAAAAATGGTCTATCAACGAACTCTCAGTTATATGTGTTCAAAAAGAACAAAAGATTAAAGAATAAAAAATTAAATTTAGTTAGTCTAGTGACTCAAGGTAAAAACTGATAAATAGGCAACAAAGGTGAAGAAGGGAAAAATGCCAATAAAGAAAATGGCATCAAGTCCTTCATTTTGTTTCGATTCAGATACATAAAAAAAAATTGCCTAAAGTATAAAAGGGACTCAAAAAATAAAGGTAAACTCATTTTGTATGAATCTCTTTTAGTGATGTTCCTAATAACATATGGTGGTTGGACTTATGTTCAATAAATTATATTTCTATAACCATTTAAGGTTTCATAAAGTTAAGGAAACCAAAGAAAAGTGGGAAGAACATCTACCATAGAAATTGTTAAGGACTATCAGGATCATTTTTGAAATTAAGATTTGCTTTAAAACTTAAAAAGTTTTATCTTTTATTTTAGAAAATTTCTTAATTAAAAGAATTTTGAATTTAAATTTTTAAATTCTATTGTTGAAATTTTCAAAGAGAATTTTCTATTAGATTTTTCATCATTAACTTAGATCCTAATTGTGAGAATAAGTTTGTTAACTATTATACATGATTTCTGGTAGTAAATAAGTGCTACATATAAAACTCCTTCAAAGTTATGGTATAAAGATTGTGTTATATCTCTATATAAAAATTGAGGAGAATTGACAATAATGGAGTTCTTGAAACTCTTGACTTTGACATTTAAGTTAGTTGCATGGAGGAAAAAGCAAACTAACAAGCCCACTAAAATGAGCTAAAGAAAGCAATATAATATTTAGAGATCATACACCTTACCTTAAGTTTATGGATTGATGCATTAAAACTGCTATTGATGTCTTTATTAAAGTTCCAACTAAATTAATTTCTAAATTTTCTTAGAATTACAGAATAGTTGGAATCCAGCTTAAGATATTACAGGCATGGGTTGTCCAATTTAAATGAAGGCTTATAACTGAAACATAAGGAAATTGGATCCAAGGATAGTTAGCAGTTTTAAGTTATGCAATTAACTTATAGGGGAAAAGGTTTAAAATGTCTCTCATATTCAACTAGACTTGTTGAAGCTAGAAATGCTAAGTTTCTTATGGATCATGGGTCTAGTGGGAGTAACTTTCCTCGTAAAATTGATATTAAGAAATAAATTTATTTAAATTGATATTTTGTAAAGGACTTAATTGTTTCTCAAAACAAACATACAGAATTAACATGAGAACAATCAAATCAAAGTACAACCTTTACAAATAGATCATTAATCTCATTAACTAAAGGTGTACAATATGTACAAATGATTATAGAATTCAGAGATTCAATGGGTAAGAAACTAGTCATTTTTATTACTTGGTTGTATACTTATAAATGTCTAATTTTGATATTGGACATAAAGATAATCTTGTTTTCACTGGCCATGAATAGTAAAAATTTCAAAGTTTGGCATAAAGCTATAAAATAGATGGAACCAATGACTAAGGATCCAGTCTAATAACTTGTTAAATTACCATTTGGTAATGTTAAACGGCATAAGGTTAGACTTCTAGACAATGGTCTCATGCAAAGGAGGCTTTGATTACCATAGAACTTTCTCTCAAGTTTTTTATGAAAGTTTCATTAAGAATTATCATAGCTTTTGTAGCTCATTTTTTATTAAGAGTTACATTAAATGGTAGTGAAAACAACTTGCTTAAATAGGGATCTTGAGAAGAGGTATACAAGATTCTATCGGAAGGTTTCTTTGAAAGATCAATGTATAGACTTAAACAAGCATCCCACCAGTGATATGCAAAGTTTAACATTTACTAAAATGTTGATCATTGTTTATACCTTAAAGTTAGTGGGAGTAAAGTCATAATATAGTCTTATATATTGGTGGTATTCTCCTTGCAAAAGTGATTCGGCTTTATTGCATGAGACAATGTTTTTTTTTCTAAAAACTTAATATGAAGAATTTAACTGAAACTTCATATATCATAGGCATAAAGATTTATAGAGATAAGTTTGAAAAAACATTAAGTCTATATCAGGAAGCCTATATCAAGACAGTTTTAAGAAGAATTACGATGCAAAGCCCTTTACTTATAAAGGTACAAATTATGAAGGAGAAATGTCAATCTAAGCTAATACCTCTAAATAATTTAGAAAAAGAGCATATGAAAGGCATTAAATATGCATATGGTATTGTGAGCCTTATATATCAAGTTTATACGAAACTTGATATAAAGTTTAAAGTAGAAGTGCTTGGCAAATATTAAAGCATTCATGGCCTTGGACTATGAAAGCTACCAAAGGAATTATGTTACGAAGTAATATCACACGCAATAAAGTTGAGATATTTAATCTCTAGTTTGAAAGTTGTCAGCAAGGCCATTAAAGATCTATTATAACAACTCATATACAGTATGCTTTTCTAAGAATGACAAAAGTGGGAGTCGCAGCAAGCAAATAGATATAAAGTAGCTTATTATTAGAGGCTCTAAAAGAAGCAAGAAGTGGATATCCAACACATCAGTACAAATTTAATGATAGTCGATCCCATGACTAAAGCATTGTTGACAAAACAGTTTAAAATTCATGTGGATCATATAGGGCTAATTAAATGTTGTCAGGATATATTTTGGCTTCTTTGATTGTGTTAATTTCACATTCTTAGAGTTTATAGCCATGTTTCAGTTTGTGCACATAAAGATTACATGTCTAGTGGACTTTGAATGATTATAGAAAATTCATTCATAAAGTATTATCTCATAAAATACTTTTTTAGAGATGATCATGCATTATAATACATGGAAGGGAATATTCTTTTTAGAACGCTACCGCCATGATTCGTGCTATGGAAAATCTTTAAATGAGTGGGAGTCGGGCTAGTGTAACTTGTGGCCATGTTAAAGTTTTGGATTTAATTATCACCTATTCGAGTTCTTGGTTTATCATATAGGCAAGTGGGAGAATATTGGACTTTATGTGGCCTACATGATAATAAATGGACCAAGATAATCAAATCAAATCATTAAGGTGAAATTATAAAGTAAATCCTAAATCAGTTTAACTACTCTAATGATAAGAGTTAAACTCTACTTCAGTACCTAATTAGAATACAGACTCTTTGATAGTATGATACAACTCTAATTAGTCTTCTAGTATAGGTACCTAGTCTAGTCTATATAAATTGCCTGTACACCATCATAAAGTAATTATCAAAAAAAAGATATAGACTAGAAGGCTTGTACGGGGTGTTCGTCTTCGTGTACTTGAAGTGAGGTTGGATTCTTGATCAACAATGGCTAAAGGTACGTTTTATTTAAATTATTACAAATACATCATTAAACATAAAATAAAATTTTCCTTAATTCAATGACTATGAAACATTATTTAAATGTTTTTATATTTTAATATCTTAAATAATAGAATTTATAGTAAAAATCGAATATTATGATAAATTATGCAAAAAAGAGATAAATTGAGATATGATAGAAAAATAACTTGAGAAAGTAATTAAAACACAATAAAAAATAAAATTTACATAAACATAAATTTTTGTCCATATAAAAATAAAGGAACAAATAAATTTTTAATATTTTAAAAAACTAAAAAATAATAAGGCGAAAACAACTACACAATTTTTATTCTCTTTACTTTCTCCCCCCTTTCTTCCTTTTTCCTTTCTTGTCTTTGTTTCTATCTTTTTCTCCTTCTCCTTCTCCTTCCCTTCCCCGTAAGTGTACCTAACAATATTTGATACAATTACACAAATATGACATGCATCAAATAAAAAAATAACATGACACGACACAATTGCATTCTCAAAATCTATCTAATACGAATTATAGACGCATCAGAATTGATATAAAATGTAAAATACTGTAAAAACGATTATAACACGATAAAATATATAAATATGACACGAATACACGAATTGCCAAGTTTACTCATAAGCATGCCCCAAAAAACTGAGGACACGTGTCTACCCCTTGCAAGAACTGATGAATGGTAAAATTTACAGTAACCAGATGCCTTTTTTTATATATGTAAAAGATTTTATTTATTTATTTTTCTCATGTATTTGGGTATGTGATAGGCTTAAAAGTCATTTAAAAGTTATATTACTAACTAATGAGTTATAAGACTTCAAATAATCATACCATTAATTTTATATAAAATAATAAAATAAATAAAAAAATTACGAAATTAAAAACTTAATTAGTATGAGATCTAAAAGACCATACTTATATAGTTATATAATTAATTATTTGCTTTTCATTAATGCTAGAATTTGTTTATACTTGCTTCCTATATTTTTAAAATTTACAAAATTCTTTTATTAATTAATTATTTTTATTTATTACAATTAAATTAATTAATAGGATCATGATATTATCTTTATATATGTGTCATGTATAGTTTTTTGTCTAAAATTATCACATTATATCATCCCAATTTCATTGGCAATTACTATTTAATATTTACTATTTAAATGAAAATTATTAAAACATTTAAATATATACTATGTACATCAAGTAATTTTTTATCATGATTTCTTGAAAAATTTAGTTTAAAGTTATGACCACTTAGCCAAATTATTAAGCAATAACTATTAATAATATATATGTTGTTTGCATTACCTTATTAGCTCTTAAACTTTAATTTTTTTTATTATTATATATTGTCATTAATTTATCCATTTTGATTTAATTATTAGTGTGTACAATTATATTAATAATGCATACTATCAATCATCATATACATTTAACATTTGAGTTCACTACAGCAATTGTTTCATTACATTTTTATAATCAATTTTGTAATAAATTAATTTTACATAACAAATTAATTTTATATCCTTTTGGTAAACAAAATTCATATAAATATAAAATAAAAATAAAATTGTAATATTATACAAAAGCTTACTTAAGAAAACAATAATAATAATAATAATAATAATAATAATAATTTATTTTTAGATTTAAACATTAAAATATTAGAAATGATTGCATCTAACATGAAGTAAAAAATGACTTAAACCCGAACCCAATCAAAGCCTGAGCGTAACTCATGGAACCCAAAAAAATCCAACCTCGACAAGACTCAAACCCAAAAAAGTTTGAATATGAGAAGGCCTAAGCCTAAAAAGGCCAAAACTAGAAAAAGTATGAATCTAATATATCCTAAATCCAAAATAATCCATACAAAACTGTCTAATTAGCACCTCAACACCCCTAGTTGTAAGGCATAAGCAAGAAATATATTGAACAAAAGCAATTAAAATCTTAAAATCGGTATAACAAGTTATCAAGCCAACTTTTTTCTACATATATTATTATCAATTTTGCATATTAATATTACGAATTACATTGATATATTAGAAGTTACACAAATCTTAATGTTACGTAATTCTATTACATATTTTTGTTATTTTCACATATATTCATTACCAATTATATATAAATATTATAGGTTATATAAAACATTACCTCCAACTGATTAAAAAAAAGGCACACTAGTTTGTAAAATAGCATACTGGTTTTTATTACATAAGTTATTAATATAAGTAATGTTTCATAAAACATTACTAGTTGCATATAAACATAGCTAGTTACATAAAACATTATCTAAAAATAATTTTCATCAAAATTACATAAGATATTATCATATTAAATAAAAAATATTATGAGTTACATAAAATACTACATAGAAATTTTCATTAGTACACACAATATTTTTATTTAGATTATTTATAAAAATATATTATTATTAATATAAAATAATTTTTTTAATATTTTAATCAAAATGTGTAATAATATTTTTAATATTATGTATCAAATTTATATAATATAAAATATATTAAATACAATTATGACACAATAAAATATATAAATTTATTTTTTTATAAAATATTCCTTAATAAAAAATATATATATAAAGGAAGGCAAACAACTTTTTTATAAGGCATGTACCTTCATAAAGGCATGTGCCTTTTTTATATAGGTGCACACGCATGCTTGAATCATTATTTAATTAATAAAAATATATATTTTATTTAAATTTAATTATAAAATATATTAATATTAATATAAAAATAATTTACTTAATAAAATTTTTATTTAAATTTAACTAATGCCTAATTAAATTTTAAAATATTATTTTTATATTAATATTTAAATATATAATTAAATTTAAATAAAAATAGTTTTATTAATAAATAACAATTCAAGTCAGATTGCAGAATGGTGTTCTTCTAAGTATTAAATATTTGGACGTATTCATCCACTAAGATCTTTCTACATCAAAATTTGGATGCATTCTAATAGTATTTCAAAACCTAAAAAAACTAAAAAGAAAATAAATTTGTATATTCGTGCAATATTTGTGTATAATCATATTTAAGATATTTTATATTTATATAAATTTTTATACGTAATAATTTCTATTAAAATATAAAAAATATTTTATATTAATATTTTTATATTTTTATAATTAAATTTAAATAAAAATATATTTTAGTAATTAGATTGTGAACTAAGGTAAGAAAAAAGAAGAAAAAATTGACTTTTTATAGCCTACATAAGAACAAAATTATTCAACAATAATAATTACCAACACTAAATTTTAAAATATTTTAATAAAAATATTGTAAAATATAAAAAAATTATTTAAACCATTAAAATATTTTAAAATATAAAAAAATTATTTAAACGCCTAACCGAGTAATCTATTGGTAAGCTAACTTGCTTCCTAATATGGTGAAAAGAAGAACTTACCTAAGTGAGTTTACTTCAATGCCCTTGATGGAGTTAACAAATTCTTTTTATCAAGTAAGTAAAAAATTGTACATAGTTATAAGATTTTCAATAATATTGTTATCTTGGATTAAGATTAAATTTGCTATAGTGTTATGATTTTATATTGAACTAATTTGTTACCCGCGCAATGTACGGATCAGTTTTATTTAAATTTATATGTTTATATTTAGATTTAATATATATTTGATAAGAACATGTTGAAATATTTTTGTGTGCTTTTGATTAGAATAAAATTATATATATTAAAACATTTGTATAAATTTAATATTTGAATGTTAGAAATTTTGAAAATTAAATAATTGCTTGAATAATGTTATTACTTGTTATTTAATCTTATACGACATTAATATAGATTGTACATATAGCATTCCATGTACATATTCATTAAAATAATTTTGACCCATTTGAGTAATGAATAAGTTTTATTTGTTTGTATAGAGATATGAAATAATTTTATATAGCTATTTGCCCATTGAAGATATATATTTTCATAAAATACAATAAAAATATTAAATCATAATATTTAATTAAATAAAATTAATAAAAATTCATAACTTATTTCAGAAAGAATAAAAATATTCAAATAATACAAATAGTATTATTGAGCACATCAATATAATATTAAAACATAAAGTAAAAGTTTTCCATAATTTTCACATTAATTTTCTTCATTTACAGTGCCTTCATCTTCTAAAATTATTTTAGTACCTTACAAGTTTATATAAATTTAAGGTAAGTTTGATTTTTAAAAATAAATAAATAAATTTAAATGTTAAATAATAAATATCATAGCTTATTTGTGTGTGCAAATTCTTTTCATAGGAGTTTCAAAATGTTTTGGTTTTCAACATTTATGTTGCTTGCAAAACTTTGATGCTTTTTAGAATATCTAAGTTAGACATTTAATGCGAAATGGCATTCCTATAAGTACTAGAACGAAATTGTTTTAAATTTTGAGTAAGTTATAGTATTAAATTGTAAATATTGATTTCAAAAAAAAAATTAGAGCAAAAGATTTTTCCAAGTAAATAGTGGCTTTTTCTCTTTATAACATATTTCTTGAACATGTGTAATTGTTAATTTTGCACTTCCATGAACATAATTGAAATCATTAAGTTTATTTCAAATATACATGAACGATCTCAAATATTTTTTCATTTTAGCATCTCCATTGTCTCACAAATATTGTAAAAATAAAATAAAATAGTCATGATATTCATATAAAGTTAAAAATATATTGTGGAAATGATATAATCTCATTTTTTATTTGAAACAACTAATTAGCTATATAATTTAAAATCCAATTAGCTTTTTCAACAAGAAAAAGAAATAGTGCATTCCTAATTCTGTCTGATACATTGACAGTCAACTTATACTTATGATGAAATCTAAATAACAATTAAACTTATCATAAAGTCAATTAATAATGAGAAAATATGAATTGAATAAAATGGGCAATTTTGATTGTTTAAAGAACATTTCCACAAATGTTTCTTAAACTACATTATAGGCTATGACTTTTAATAATACCTTAGAACTAAACGTTGGATTTGATGCATACAATCCTCGTTGTAGACACCTTATTTTCTTTCAGCCAACATTCAAGGCATTAGAAGTCTTCGTTTTGGATCCCTTCAGGGTCATTTGGATGAGCATGGATCTATTCCTTATCATTCATAGCTTAGGTAAAGGGTTTGGAAAGTCAAAAGTGCGTAAATTTCATATTTTTGCATGAATGTATCGATATTAGGCCTTCACATCATCAAAATTCAAAATTTCACAAGTTGTATCGATACAAATAGGGGTTATATTGATACATTTATCAAATATATCAATACAAAGCTTGGCAGTAGCTAAAATTCATTTCTTGGACAAATGTATCGATATATAAGTGATTGTATTGATACATTCTAGAAATATATAGATATAATCTTCATTGTATCAATACATTTTAGTATTTTGCTCAGATGTATCGGTACAATATGCAATGCATTGATACATCTAGGTGAAATTGCTTAGTTCATTACATTTTTCAGCCTTTATATCATTGATTTAAAAATCTAATTTGGCTACGTTTTTGGTATCAAAAATCATCAAAATTCATACGGAGCCTTATCATTAGACTTACTTGATTTTTAAGGCTCATAATGACTAGATAATAGGACATTTTCATGGAAAACATGGTTTGTTTGAGGGGCATGCTTAGTTTTTTTCTATTTTGCATAATCTTTTAGCCTTCCTACTTTATTACCTTACTTTCCACTGTTGGAAATCAAGACAGCAGAGTTGTCTCCATGGTACAATAAGAAAAATTAATAATGCCTTCATTTTTTGCTCCTAAGACATTATATGAGCATTAGATTGTAAAAAGCCAACTTTGCTCAATAGAGAATATAGATACTTGAATATTCACAACTACACAATACTCCTCAGCCATCGAAAAACCAAAACACTCTCATTCCTGTAGCTTTCTTTTCAGCTTTCCAAAAACCCTCCTAAAACCTTTCCTTTCCTTCACTTCCATCCTCTAAAATCCCCTCCATCAATACCATAGCCAAAAGCTCCCTTTTATTGGTTCCTTTTTTGCTAATCCATAACAAAGAGGGGGAAAAGTGAGCTCAAAGTTGATCATTTTGATTATTTAAAGAAAAGCTTAGGAGTTAGAGCTTTTTAGTATAACTTTTATCTCTTCCCTATTTCATTTTCTATTTTTCATCATCTCAATCATTTAGTAAGCTATCCATGTTACAATAACCTTGTTAGGACTTTCATGCATTATTATGGCTTTGGTTGTGGTAGTTCTAAAATGTTGATGATCTTTTTGGTGCTTTGATATTGCATGAGTGACCATACATGCCATGCTACATTTTTGCAATCATAACAGCTCCTGTTCATGCATTCTTGTCATGTTTCATTCGCTTTCATGTGCTTATTTTATGCTTGAATATTCATCCTAGCATTTTTTTAGCCTATTCATGCATTTCTTTGCATTTTGGTATGTTTTTATGGGGTGAAAATGCTATTTTGAAAACTCCAACAAATTGTTCCTTACTCAAACATGGTCATATCACTATTTAAGGCATGATTCTTGATGTCATTCATGAAGCTAACATTTCCATGCATGTTATTTGTCATTTTCTTACATTTTTGTCATCTTATTCATGCCAGAATGTCATCTTCCTTTGTTTAAATGTGCTATCAATGTTCATTTTCATACAGGTCACATTTAGTTTATAATATATTATCAAGATGCGTGCTTGTTTACTGCAAAAATATGATTTTCAAAAAAACTCCCATGTTAAATTTATGTTACCTCTAATAAATAGAGAATAACATGAATTTACACTAAGTTAATCCTCCAATCTTGGGGATAAATCAAGCTTTCCACATCTGGATTCTAAATAAGATTAAATATTTTGGTTTCCAAAATAAAATGGCCTTTTTACTTGTTTTAAAATGTTTAGGCCTTAATCTTGGGTTTAATAACCTTGTTTATGACATGGTCAACGGGCTATTTCATTGTCCAAAACTACTCCAAGATTATATAAACAAGCTCATGAAGTCCACATTAGCCATTATTTTCTACCATAGACATTCGGATGTCCGTGGCTCAAGTCTAGTCCTAGAAAACCCGAAAACCAAAAAACTCCCATATTTTTCCTTGGTAGCATTGCAATTCCAACTTAAAAAATTATTTTTGAACCCTAACCATTTTTCATGAATTTCTTGATTTTTTTTCCCTGAAAGGGCATTGAATTACATTTCCAACGATTTTTTATTCACCCTCTAATCATTCTAGATGAAAGAGTTATGATTTTTCAAACATTTACTATATAGAACCCTTGAAATTAGGGATTTGTATCCTATTTGGGACAGTTCGGCTCACCAGAGGATCTTTTTGGATTTTTTAAATATTTTCCCTAAAAATTTCATGAAATTCCCTTTTGGATTTTTAAAATATTTTTCTAATTAAGTCTAGGCTGATTTCTTAAAGTTCATTGAACCTTTTTTTTTTTTTGCACATGCCGCCAAAGCTAAAACGAATCCAATTTCAAAAATTAATTCTACCTAGAAAGCAATTTTCTAGATTTTTTGGATATTTTTATATTAATCTTCATTGAGTTACCTTTCCTATAATACCTTCTTTACCCCCTAAAACTTTTGGATGAACTCAAAATAAATTCAGGAAGGGTGACAGTGCAATGCTATCCTCTATTTTTAGACTTAAAAAAATTGGACCAATTTCTTCGAACCACTTTTACGAAGCATTCAAAGGCCTCAAAATGCATTCAATTAATTTTCCATGAAGTTAAGTGTCAAAATATGTCCACAAGGCTTCGATTAATGCCAAACAAAAAATTAATTTTATCTTTCATTTGAATTATCAATTTTAATTTTTAAAATGCCTATTTTCATTAAAAATATATTCCTTCTATTTAAAAAAAATTCCTAAAATTTTCATCTTTGGGGTACTCTAACCCCATTCTCTAAAAGGATACTTCAACCTCATTTTTTTTCAAACTCCATTGCTAAGTTTCTTATCTTTAGAGATACTTTTAACCTCAATTTTTCACAGGGATACTCCAACCTCGCTTTTCAAACTTTAAAGTCCAAATTCTTTCTCTCCTAAACTTTTCCAAGCCTTTTTAATTGAAACTTTCTTTTTTATACCTTAATTGACCATCAAGTCCAAACCTGTCTTGATATTGTCATTCCAATTATTTCTCAATAATCAAATACTATTTCGAGATATATTTTTACCGTCCTTCCTTTTTATGCTTTTATATGTTTACTTTTATGCGATATTGTTATATTCTTTTTCATTTTACTAACATATTTCCCTTTGTAGTGTTCATTGTGCATTTATATTTCCAAATTATTTTTGAAAATTATGATGTATGTTCCATCTCGATACTGATCTAGTGCTAGACATGGAATATTCAATTTTCCAAAATTAAATTCAGAAATCATTTTCATGAAAAATCCCTTTGTTCCCCACATCCACAGTACGCAAAAGTGATTTAATTTTTTCCTTAAAACCCGAGTTTACAATTTTCATATAAAATTCATGTATTAAAAGGGGATTATATCAAAATAATAATAAATCAAAACTGAAGAAATCAAGAACAATTTAAGACATGGCGAGTACTGATTTTGAGCAACATAGGAGTGCTAATCTGTCCCCACACGTAACCAAATCCTGAACCTAACTGACGAATCTCTGGACCTTGTAGAACTTGAAAGAGTTTCATAACTCGAAATATCATTTTCAATAGGCATCCGATCATGCCTAAGCCTAAAATGATTGGTGGTGACACTAAGTTTTCGACCATTTCGTAATGCCATCCAAGACTAGTTAGATGAGTCGGTTCGTCTAATGGTTTTTTCACTTATTATAAGCTTATCATGCTTAATTCAAATCCCGATCAAGAGATAACCTAAATGTAATTCTCGACAATTCTTTTTAAGTCACGAGCATCATTATTCAAACAATGCGAGTGGTGTTGTGTAGAGTAAAAGCACATCGCGACACTTGCAAACATAGCTTCCATCAACTTCTACCATTTTTTTCTATGCACAACACATGACAAATAATACCATCCACGATTTTTGTCAACTTCCTTTATAGTGCCTAGGCATGTGTACTTTTTCTCTTATTAGTAATAAGTAAAAAATCATTTTTGTATAAAGATTATATGATACAATCAAATGAATTTTATTTAAGTTGTATCCATAATTCTTATTGTGCATAAATTGTCATGTATTAATTGAAAATTTTCAACTATGGATTTCTTATTTGCAAATAACATTTGTTCGAAAGATATGCCTTCTTTTGTTAGTACAATTGGACTTGAGAATCAACAGTTGTCTGACTGTATTTAGATAATAAATCATATTTATGCATTTTTCAAAATACACTACATACTAATAAAGTTCTTGTTTGTGTATATTTATATAATAGATGTTTTCTTAATTACTTTACTATGGTAAATATGTAATTCCTTGTTTAGAATTACAGAAGCTTCTGGTATATCTATATTTTTGCACACCTTTGTTGCTGGCATAGATGATTAGTTGTATTAATCTGATTTTAATGTTCAATATAAGAAACAACGGTTCATAAATCAATGTTAAAAATAAATTAATTTAAATACATTTTTTCTTATTTGCCATTAAATTTTTTTAATAATAGTTGATGTCATAGTCAATAAAATAGTTTCATTTTTTGTTTCTCGATATACTATCCTTAATTTAATATGCAACTCCAACCCAAAGAATGATTTCTATTGAGTTTCGATTATGATAAAAGATAAAAGAAAACATTTATTTAATTAATTAATTTGAAATGAATATATTATTAATGAATTGTTAAAATATACCTTGCATTTTGAATTTCTATAACTCTTTTCTTTGCTTGTTCACCCTGAACATTTTAATGCACAATCATACTTACTTGGTTCAATTTTTTTATTACATCTTTACCATAAAAGCAATTTAAAATCACAATTTACCAAAGTAATTGTACAACATTAAATTTAGAAGCATTATATCAAAATTGAAGTCAATATACCTGTCAAATATATATTAACATTATAAAGTGTTCCAATGATATCGAACTCCAATAACTCAAATTTATGCATCTTAATCAAATCATTTGAACTAAATAATAGGCTTGAGAAATGTATTGGCTTTGAACAAGATCATCAAATTGTTGTAAACTGTTTAGTGGCTGCCAATTACATTACAAACTTTAAAATTCTGCATAATGTAAACATTCCCTTCCATTAAAAGTCTACAGTATTTATCTGCCAAATTATTGTACGCCATTGCATGGATGGGGTCATTTTATATTAAAAATTGGTGATTAACAATTTTTTATGTCTCATAAGTTATAATTATTTTTAAATTTTAGAAATTAAAATTCTTACATTCTCATCTAACATAATCATTCTCAAGCCTATAACTTCTTTTTTTGTAACATTCATAGCTCCCCACTCTTAGCGATTCTGACTTGAACTTTCCATTGATCTCTAATTGTAGAAATTTGTTGTAGGAATTGATAATTATGCCTCACACCCAACAATAAAGAAATTAAAATTTTGTATTTATTTAATATTAAGTTATATTATAATAAAGATATACAAAATTTTTAAATACATACATTTAAAACTAAATATTGAATTAAGTACTTCACCGCTGGAAAATATCATCAAAAACCTCATTGTATACGACATTATTTGTTCAAGAATGAATGTAATGATTGTTATTTTTAATTAAAAATTTTAATTCCCTTGGTGATGTTACTCTTAAAGCAGTAACATATAATTGACAATAAGTGAAAATTGGTTTTGCAAATAAACATTGGCATTTTCAAGTGATTGTCCATGACTTGTTTATGGTCATTACGAAACAACAATTGACTAGAAGTTGTCTTTCTATCAAAGTTAATGGCCATCTTGATTTCAAGGAAAACATTTCTACATGAAGGATGAAGAACCGATTCCCAACATTACTCCCAGTTATTGTTTCAGCTTTAATTAACCAAAAGACTAATTTAAGATTATTAATCTAGTACCATTGCAAACCCTAACTTTTAAAGGTATAGGATAGATTGTTCTTCAACATTGCCTAAAGCCGTTGAAATCCTACCAACAATAAGATATTTTTTGTCAATATGCTGAGAAGTATTGAGAGTATGTAATTATTTACTTCATCAACAATCTTATTAGCTGGTGATAATATTGCTTGATCCTTTAAATAATTTGGATTATGAATCCTGTCTTCCAAATCAGGATATGTATAATCAACAATCTGTCATATTGAATCACTTTCAAAAGGAATTAAAAACTTATCTAGAATCCTAATCCACATTAAATCTTCATTTTCATTTGGTGCAACAAAGGCAATCTCCCATCACTTAAGTTTAATAACCATTAGCTAAAATATGTTGAACAACATAAAGAATTTCTCAATCTCATATTAGTAGAGAGAGTAAACAAATGCAATGTTCCCAAATATCATATCTAAAAATTGTAACTGCCACAATGTCACTTTTGCCACCGAAAGGAACCACTAGTAAGACTTGCCTAAAATTACCTCCTGGTAGCATTGTTTTCCCCCTAAAAATCTTTTATTCAAAATCTAAATCCTTAAAATGCATAATGTCACATAACATGTGTTCAATGGCTTCAAATGCATGTTTATGTTGAAAGGAAATCCTGAGCCCATACTATCGATATTGGCATAAAAATTTAATCATATTTAATAATATGCAATAGAATTATACAAAAAAAGGCCAAGATTTCCTAAGGATCTTAGGAAGAGATGTACATGTGATTGAACTGCAATTTTTAACATAGATCTGATAAAAATCATACATGCTTAAGAGACTTGTAACTCTAAACATGCTGATCCCTATATAAACGCACCATGGGTTGATTAAAATGATTTCTTTTTTAGGCCAAAAGTAGTCCAAGTGTTCTGCCTCTGATGATGATCCACACAAATGTCTTTTGGAACCTACATGAGGTCTAGTAATTCTCTGGTGCTAGCTGTAGAC
Organism: Adansonia madagascariensis; assembly: GCA_038381835.1. NCBI lineage: Eukaryota > Viridiplantae > Streptophyta > Magnoliopsida > Malvales > Malvaceae > Adansonia > Adansonia madagascariensis. The sequence continues at coordinate 15,979 of JBBYHL010442983.1, forward strand.
AGCTAAATTCGTCCAGGCTATCTGTCCTCGAAAGTCCCAAAATCCAAAAACAAAAGTGTAATGGCTACTCTGATGGAGGTCAACTTCCACCAGAGGGGTTTCATATTTTTGTAATTTTAATCAGTCATATGTAAATAACTGTATATGCACATGATGAAAAAATTCATTTTTTGGGTATAGAGGTTGAATCCACAAAGGCAAATTTTCTTGTTTTTGAACAAGTTCTTGACAAATTTTGGACATTACCTTTGCGGATGATCTCATGGTTAATTTTTTTATTTTTAGAAATTTTTTGAGATTTTTTTTTGAAAAAACTTGAGAAATTGGTGGTCGGATATTTTTACCAACAACGGTGTGGTTTTATGCCAATTCTCACCCTGAAAAATCATAAATATTAAAGGAAAAATATGTATTGGCATTTTCTACCATGAAGTATCAAATTGTAAATTTTATAAATTAATTTTGAATTTTGTAGTCTTACGAGTATTGTGCTCGTAAATTTTATTTTTGGTTCTTGTTGATCTATTTTTAGAAATTTTACAAGTTCATTTTCTTCACTTTAGAAATTAATGTTTTGAATAATATGTGGTCTTGAATTTGTTTTACTTCAATGTCAATAAAATTTCATAATTTTTCTCGATATTAAAATATGAGTTATTCTTTATTCGTAAAATTTTTGGTGGAATCCTCTTGAGTTTTAAACATCAAAATATATCTAATATTGTCATTTAACTCCCATTAAATCAGTTTTGAAAAATTCAATTCATTTTACGAATTTTAGAATTTTTTGTGTTACTGAAATACAGAGCTTCTACTTCGTAAATTTCTTTAGTAGGATTTTTTGTTTTTCATAATTTTTAAAATTCTTTAAATATTATTTTTTAATCCATATTAATTCAGTTTGTGAAAAATCAATTTATTTTATGAGTTTTGAGTTTTTTTTCATATTTGTCAATTTTTTTCCCGATAAAGGTTTTTCTAATAAAATTTTACTAGTTTGTTATTTTTAAATTTTTTTGTATATAAAAAATTTATTTTTAGTACTAAATTGATAATTTGAAATTTAAAAAAAAAATAATTTTTTAATTTTTACAATTTAATCTTTTAATTAATTTTTACGATATAATTTTACATATATATACAAATATCAATCAAAATATCTCTAGAAATGAATAATGTCATGCATGACATCACTCTAAAATGACAAGGGTATGGGCTTATGACACACATTTATTAGTTCTAACCTAACAAGCAAACTTAACAT
>JBBYHL010443004.1:0-17241 GCA_038381835.1 Adansonia madagascariensis
AAAGAGGGAAAAGAAGAAAATGAGTTTCTTATATTTTTTATATTATTTCTTATGTTATAAAAGTATTAGTACAAGTGGGTATTTATATATAAGGAGCTAAACTGAATAAGGAAATAAAAATAATTGACCTAAACTAAATAAGGAAATAGAAATAATTGAGCTAAACTAAATAAGGAAATAGAAATTAATTGCTAATTGACATACTAAAATTATGCTAAATAAGTTGACTAATTTATTGTCTTAACACCCCCCTCAAACTCAAGATGGCATACAAGATGAGAGCTTAAGTTTGAAAACTTGATCTTGAAAGCATTCAGGAAGGTCGAAAACCTTAGGAATCGATCTGGTTTACGAAGGAATCGGAAGAAAAGAGGATGAACCGGCTGATGGTTAAAATCTTTGAACCGAACCAAACTGAATCAGACCAGAAGAGAAGAAAAGCTGACGTGGTGCTACAGGACACGTGTATCAATAGAATTATGACACGTGTATACCACGTATGAATCAAGGACGACGTGGTCGATTATCGAGATGATGACGTAGCAATAACAGAGAAACACGTGGAGAAATAGAGGTCGGACACGTGTTATGTGAGATGACGTGGTAGCCACCTTTACTGATGGCGTGGCAATAACTGGACCACCATGTGCCGACGTGTCAATGAGTGGACCTCCTTTATGCTGACGTGGCCTACTGACGTGGATTATGACTCGGCCTCATTGCTTACGTGGATGATGATGCGGCTGTTTGACGTGACTGCTGAATGCCAAAAAAATGTCGTTTTGGTTGTCTTCTACTTTTCATAATCTGGAAAACTGCGTTTTGCTGACAGCGGATTTCAACATTGCGTGAAGGCGTGTGGATGGGTTTTTGGGAGTGAGATTTCTTTTACTATGAACTTCAGGAAGAGAAGAACAATTTGGTATTAACCAAATTGCTTTAAGACGGATCGAAGATCCCGAAAACTAGCTAAAAAGAAAAACAAAACCCTACAGAGAGGAAGCCCGAAAATCTTTCTCTTCTCTTCTTTTTTTTTTTTTTTTTTTGGACGAGGCTCTGATGCCATGTTGAAATCTTAGATTGGTGGACGAGAAGAAAAAGAGGGAAAAGAAGAAAAAGAGTTTTTTATATTTCTTATATTATTTCTTATGTTGTAAAAGTATTAGTACAAGTGGGTATTTATATATAAGGAGCTAAACTGAATAAGGAAATAGAAATAATTGACCTAAACTAAATAAGGAAATAGAAATGAATTACTAATTGACATACTAAAATTATGCTAATAAGTTGACTAATTTATTGTCTTAACATATAGGAATTCTGCTTTTCTCTTTTCAAGTTATTACCAGTTCGCTAGTTGTATTGATCTGTTTTTATGCGTTGTCGAACAGACGACATTACTCAATCACATCTTGACTGCAGATCACGGGAAGCGCATGGCAGTGATAGAGAATGAGGTATGGAGTTTGATTCCGCTTTATAATTATTTGCTTGATGTGATGGAAATAAGTGGTCCACATGGTCTTTGGAAAATCATTAGAGTGGTTGGGACTTAAATGAGTTTCATTTTTTTTTTTTTAATTTGAACATTTAAGTACGGTGAAATAGACATTGATGGATCACTTGTGGCTGCTAAAGCTGCTGGGCTGAGGACCCAGTCATGCTCAACAATGGCTGTCTTTGTTGCACTGTAAAGGGTGATCTTGTTAGGATGATTGCAGAGTTAGTCAGGAAGAAGACAGGGAGATTTGACCGCATTGTAATAGAGACTACGGGTAGGAATTTCCTCGAAGACCTATGAAAAATTATAAAGGGGACCAATTATTCTTTATTTCTAATTGTTTATGTGACATTGCATTTGGTTTATATATGACTTTTTCCTTAGTTTGAGAATTTATTATATCCGTGTGTTTTACATTCCATATTCACCTTTTCAGGATTGGCAAATCCAGCACCAATCATTCAGACATTTTATGCTGAGGATCAGGTTTTCAATGATGTCCAATGATGTCAAGTTGGACGGTGTTGTTACTTCAGTTGATGCCAAACATGCTGGTTTTCATCTGGATGAGGTCAAACCAAAGGGAGTGGTAAATGAGGCTGTGGAGCAAATTGCTTATGCTGACTGCATTATCGTAAACAAGGTAGATGACAAAATTTGTGAGATGCTGTGCACTCAGTTAGGCATTAGTCAAGATGAAATTGAAACATTATAATTCTAAAAAGTTTGAACTTGTTTAATTCTCTTGAACTTTGACTTAAATCATTGCCTAATATTGTGGCCCCACATATCTGATTTCCTTGAAACCAGGTTGAAGTTCATTACATGTCAGCAAAAAGAGCTACGTTCATTTTCCTGATACTATTGTTTTTAAAGCCACTTCAACCAAATATTGTTGGTAGAAATCTAGAGGATCCATTCAAATACTTATGACATTGAATTTGTTTCTCTAATGGCTAGCTGATATTTATATTTGTATTTTTGCTAGACTGATCTAGTTGCAGAGCCATAAATTTCTTCCTTGGTTAAAAGGATAAGGGTGCGTATTCTGCTTTTCTATTATTAAATAATTTTTTTGCAACTTAGGATGCTCATATTACTACTTGTTTATTTTGCACAGTTCTAATTGAAGATGACATTTCCTGCCTGCTTGCAGAACATTAATCATATGGCTTATCTAAAATGGACAGAGTTTGGAAAAGTTGACTTGGAGTATGTTCTCGGAATTGGGGGCTTTGATTTGTAGAGGTTGTTTCCTGCACTTATTTAGTAGCTCCATTGTAGACGAAGGAAATTGTGATTATAATTATTACTATTATTTCTGGTTTTTTCCCCCTATTTTGTCACCTTCTTCTTTTTCTGTTGATCTGGAAGTCTTCCTTTCGGTCGTAGAACTGCCTTCTAAGTTACTTTTCCATTTTGAGATATTATTTCATTGAATTTTGCCTGTTGGACCAAATTTTAGTTATGCACTATGGCATGGATGGTAAAATCAATGATTTCTTTAATCTCATCCCCTTTAATCTGTTCCTTTCTTTCCCCTTCCTTTGAAAAAGGGCAAGGAGAGGGGAGGAGGGGCTGCGGGGAAGGTTGAGACCTTCTAAATGTTTCTTTAATTCTTCATATTTCCATTTTACCTTATTGGAAAAATAGTTTGACAAACATCCTGTGTATGATATATTATCTGTGAATCCATTGTCTTAAATATGTGTTTTCCACTTGAGGAATGCTCTAAATTGTCTGTTGTTGCCTTCCTGTTTTCCAGAATCATTGGATTATGTTACATTACATAGTATTTTAATATCATTCACTTCATTCTATTATTTGTTCCACATTTGGTTATATGAAAAGTAATGTATTGCAGGATGAATAAAGCTTTTATTTAACTGTTTTCTATAAGAACGTTTTGATTTGAATGAAGTTTTTGTTGACCCTTTTTTGAGATTTTTATGCTCTGGAATCCGAGGAAGATTTCAGCAAAAACTTTTGTGTAATTTATCATTATTTTTTATTAATATATGACACATTTTTCCGGGAAAGTTAAGGATGTCAGACAGCCTGTATGAACTGATTATTTGGTGGGCCTCTTAATAATGTACAAATAAGATGTGCGGTAGGTGATGTGCTGAGCATTTTCCTTTATCTAGATGTATACTTTGGTGTATTTTAGTGATTTTAATGTCTAGTTCTCCATCTCAATTTTCTGATTGGCGGAGAATTATTGATGCTGAGTGCTGACATCTGTAATGAAATGGAGATGTTGCTTTGTTCTGTTTGGCAGTGCAGCATCTTGTTAGTTGTGGTTTTAATGGAAATGCATCGACTTAATATTATTAATGATCGTTCATTTACTTAGACTTCTTGACTGTTCGTCACCCTGTAAATTTTGGTTGTTGACCAACTTTTTACTTAAATCTTGGCAGGATTGAGAGTTCCTTCAATGATGAAGGTGCCAAAGAAGATCATGCTCACAATAGCCATGATCATCACCACCATCATCATGATGAACACTACCATAAACATGGTAACTTTATTTGATGAGTGGTAATTAGTTTATTTTTGTTTCTAATGGTCATTTGCTGATTTGCACTTCTTTCTTGCTATATTCTGCAGTTTGCTTTGTTGTTTACATCCTTCTTTTTCCAAGTGATGTCAAATTGTAATTCCTGTTTTGCATATGGATGGAAGCTTTGCTTTGTGCTTTATTTACACTCAAATAAATCAGGTAGTGAATCTTGGATAATCAAGAAAGTCTGATGTGTGAGCTTAATGTTTCATAGTATATTGTGAATCATGGGATGGCCTCGTTGACTTAATGATTAAATAGGTAGTTGTTGGACAAACAAATTGATATACTCGGTGGAAGACTCTAGGAGCAAGAATAAGTTTAAACTCTGCTGAATTGTGAAATTTCTGAAGACATAATCAGTTATAAAGAATTCTCAGGCTACATGCTACTTTGGTTTACCACCTAATTTGTTTGTCTCTCAAGTGATACAAGGTGTTCATAGAGTGTGGTCAAGTTGTTATCTAACTGCAGATAGGCAGATTTACCTTTTCAAATCTGTCCACCTCAGTGTTTTCAAGCGCGCAAAGCGCATTCTAGGTGCTAGAACCTTATAATGCCTGAGGTGCAAGGAACAAAAAAGGCTCTCACCTAAGAGATATAAGGCGCAATATGTATATGTGTGTTTTTGTATTTGTGTTTGTGTATATATATATAAAATTAGCTTAAAATTTGTAATTATTGATAATAAACTCTAAAAAGTGGTCTAGTTTATCCTACAAAACATGTAAAAATTTTATTTTTCTTTTGTTAGTCAATATGCATGAGTTCTTTATAGTCACAGGTCTTTTGTTGAATACACAAACATTTAGCAGTAGAGAAGTTGATATTATCCCCTTTCTTGCTAGTAAAGGTGAAATTAATGAAAAATATTAAAAATTAAAGAGAACTCTAAGTAGCTGGGCTTATTTTTTCGCTGATCACCCAACAAAAAAGCACGGTTAGGCATCAAATGTACCTCACCTCAACGGGTCTTAGGCATTTTTGCTGTCTAGCGCTAAGGCACAGCACCTAGGTGCACACCTTAGCAACATGAGTGCAGTCTTCTATATGTGAAATTTTGGCTTGATGTGCAAAGGAGATTAGTTTATCAGCAATACGTGGCTCTTATTTATTTCTATATCAATTCAGAATCTGAAGCCTTCTGTCATGCTTTTGGTTATTGCTATTGAATACATGCTTCATCTGAACTAGAGCTCATGATACAAAATATTATAGCTATATTCAAATAGTCCTCATAACAACTCATACTATGCGGTGAATCTCTTCCCTCCCTAATGCCATCCCCATCCATAGTTTGTCATTAGTTACTAGGCTTAGGCTAGTGATTTAGGCAGTCTTCCTTCATTTTTCTCCCTCTCCCTATTTTTGGATGTCTTGTTTTTGGTTCTTCATTGACAAGGGAATTGTATGTGGTTATGCTTAAGCATGCGTGCTAGTTTTACAAATATCTTATCAACAAGCTGAACTTTTATATGCAGAACTGGTTAAAAGATTTACTCTTCTACTCGTAGCAAAGCTAAAACATTGGACTTTCATATGCAAACAATCATCATGATCATCATTCCCATGATCATACTCATGACCCTGCAGTTTCCTTTGTCAGCATAGCTTGTGAAGGGAGCTTAGATCTTGAGGTTGGTTTTAATGCATATTCCCTCTTCCAGAATCTAGATAGATTTTTTTTTTTCTTTGGTCCTGATAAAAATTACAGACAGGTGAACTGGCCTGTAATTAATGATGGGATTTCTCCTACCTTCGTGGTTGCTTTGGACAGTTGTTTTCATTATTTTGGAAAGTTTTTGTTTGGTTAGTAAGTGTTAAAAACTTTCATTATGGATTGGTATACTTCCTCTATTTTCTTGCAGGCTAACATATGGCTAGTTGCGTTGTTGTTGGGAAGTATTAAGGACATTTATCGGATGAAAGGTCTTCTTTCCGTTCAGGGTATGGATGAGAGATTCGTCTTTCAGGTGAGCAAAATGCCATTTCCATTTATGCGTTGTTTTCTTGTCATCTGCTGTACTGATCTGTCAATCGAGAATCTATCATCCAATTTATTTAATTATTTAGCTTGTTAACATAGTCTTGAATTGACTTCTATTCATGATATATTCCAAGGTTCACCGGATTGGTTATGGGGTGTAGATGAACCGAGAGTAAACAAGATTGTATTTATTGGGAAGAACTTGAACGCACAAGAATTGAAGGGCTTTAAAGCTTGTTTACTATGACATCACTGAATAAGACCATTGCATTTTGACTTCAGATAACTAACCTGGCTCCTCTCTTTTGCTTGCATTTGCATATGTATGTACGGTAATGGGGGTCAGGTGCTTGGCAGCCAATGTATGTGCTAATACGGGGAATTCCCCGACGGAAGGATTTTTGCATTCCCTTTCCACTGCTTTTATTTGTCTGTTCTACCAAATAATCTTTTATGGTTGCAAATAAGACCTATTGACGGCTTCTTAATTCTCTGTGAACTTATCTGATGCGGAAACAAAGGACAGAAACATCGGGCGCCAATATCAATATCAATGGCTCAAGTCCAAGGGAAGGATCTTCCTCTTCCTCTTCTTTCTTGAGTAGAGAATTTTGGCTTCTTCACAGCTTTAAACATTTTCATGGTGCATTCAACATGATAACTACAATCAATTAACAAACAAATGAACCCTAGATAGAATAACCCAGCAAGTCCTAACGTTATGCTCTGCTTCAGAAAACAAAATAAAAAGGAGAGAAAAGACAAATCATAAATTAGCGAGCAGAAAATGAAAATTACAATCATCAACCGAGTCTTATAACCCAACAAAAATGCCGATAAAAAACAAGTCTTTTAACCAAACTGAAAACTCGAGAGAGACATTTGTGCACGAGTTCATGCTTTCATGCATGAAACATATCCAAATCAGCGAATAAACCAAAAGATATTAACGCTATATTTATAGATTTATATACAAAGGACAAGTGTGCCATGTTGTACATTATATAAGAAAAATAAATTGACAGAACAAAAGAATAAAGTAAAAAGAAATATTAAAACGGTAGGCGGTGCAGATGGAGCTGCTGGTGGTTGTGGTGAAGGTGAAGGCGGATGACAACTTTCGTTTGAGCACCGAGGCAGGAGGAGAAATAAAACTTTTGAGACTACTTAAAATCCGAATGGGCAATCACTATGAGAATTGCTTCCCAAAAATTTTTTTCAAAGAAAAGTGAAAAAAAGAAACTCTAATTATATATAAGAAGACCCCTATCTTTCAGGCACGTATTACTCTCCAGCTGAATTTGTTGACAGAACAGCAGTGGCTCCTAGATATGGATGCTGTACCAATAACCCATTTCAGAAATGGCCATGTCAATGGTGGCATATCATCTGGGTAATGCACTTATAAACAAAATCTTGAACACAATCTTCCTCTTTTCTCAAACGGAAGTACTATTTTCCCGCGATGCATAAAGGCCTGGTTACCTTAGCACCCTTGACCAACAACTGACGAACGGTCTTCAGGGTTGACAACTGTCTCGAGATGAGGTTTCGCCGGTTTGCTATCATTATTGACTTGAAGTTTTATCTTGGGTGATAGCTTTCTGACTTCCTCCGATGTATAGATAAAAATTTTCCTCACCATGCTGCAGAACTCGCTGCAATTGAAGTACACAGGATCAAAGAGAATCAATCAGTAACAGAATCACTAATGAGCTCAGATTCACTCCGTATAATAAAATCACAATTAGATATTCCAAACTTTCCAAGAATTTCGTCCAATAACAATAGAAATTTTGTCTGGTGTATTGTTAAGAAAAGAAAATAATTAAAGCCTATTGCTTGATATACTATACCTCTTTCTGATGGGTTAATGATCAAGTGGTGTATTCAAGTCCATTTCCGACTTATATCACCAATCATTTTAAAAAGTGAATAATACACAAAATAAAAATAACTAATTAACAGATAGACATTACCAAACATTTTAATGGCTGGATCCTAGGAATCAAAGAAGAACATAAGCGAATCATTTAAGAATATAGCACCAGTGAGAGATAGGAAGATCGAACTTACTTCCAGGGGTCATCTCCAGCCATCATCATGTCATCTTCATCATCAGTGTAGACAACCTGCCAATTCTTAGCAGATCCACAGAGCTGACCTTTAATGTCAAACATTTCCTCCAGCCTCCTTAGCAAATCCTCGTAACAGTCAAATCGTGTCAAATCAACTGCCCTTCCAACTGCCATACCTTGCATGTGAACCTGAAAAAAAAAAAAAAAAAAGAGATATGCTTGTTTAATAAAATGCTACCATGTTAGTGACATGGACCCGACCTCTCATAGAATGTACAGATAAAAATAAATCTACTTAAGTACCTCTGCACATTTAAAGTGCTCCATAAATACATAAATGAGGTTCACTAGAATGTAAAATCATCCTTTTTAGAAGGATCTCTACACTGTTTCCCCAGCATGAAGACAAAGAATTTTGGACAGAATGCAAACAGATCTTATCAAAAAGAGCACAAATTTATATAAATTAGATAACAGAAGGAATTGCAAAACTTTCAGGGGATTCTAGCATAAAAAGGTATTTTCTTCTCAAGATATTAAAAAAGAAAGTGATTGAATAACCTTAGTGCAGCTCCGAATTTGCTTGGACTCCTGAGGAGATCTTAGGCACTTCTCAGGTTCACAACTTATAGAAGGCAGATCAGATCGATTAAGATTGGATGGATCAGACTGCTGGTCAGAGTCAGCAGCATCCAGTGACGGAACAGGCTGGTCATCTCCCGCAGTCCCAGAAACTGCAGCCACATGTGAATTTTCTTCCATGTTCACATTGTCAAGTAACTGAATACCAAACAGCATGCAGCCATTCCCAGTTCCCTGCTTTCTTTCACTAGATTCTTTGTTCACAACTGGTGCAAAAGATTCTTTAACACTCTCAACTTGGTTAGGCCAATAAATTGGGTTGCTAGAAACTGCAGCCAGGGAGCCATTTCCACTAAAGCCAACAGAGTTAGGCTTTGCAGCAGATGAGACTTTAGGTGATGGATGTCCACGTTGCGCATCACAATATGAGAAAGGAGATTCAGCTGGTGATTTCCACATACCTATTGTATAAACCGGTCAATTAAAATCTCAAGCAAGAGCAAAACAGGGTTACTGATACGTAAATAATTGTACCGAGTGAAGAAAGATCTGAAGATGGTGAAGGTAGAACAGATGGTCGAGCCCGTTTGTTCCTTTGTGCAGGTTGTGGGTTAGAAGAGGTACTGGTTGCAACTAGAGGCTCTAATTCCCATGGGGAAACCTTATCAGGACGTAGGATTGATGAAGGTTCATCCCATTGAACCTGAAAATAGTCAATACTATAAAAAGTGTTTCACAAGTCAAGTGTCTCAAAAAGTGTTTCTTGTCTCAATGGAGAGCAAAGAAGACATTAAAGAAGAAACTGGTTAACCTTGAGAGATCTCCACTCGGAGTCAGCCCATCCTGAAGATTTATTATCCCCAACACCAACAATTGTGCCACTGAATCTGCAGGCACAAAGTCTTTATGGATTAGCAAGCACTACCACTTTTCTACTCTTAGGAAAAACAATTTGTTCAGATGAATACCTTCTTTCAGGAACCTCTTCACCCTCAAATCTCATTTTGAACCTCATCCCAACTGATAGCTTATAGTTTTGAGCTTCAAGATATTTGTTTACACTCACAATGAACTCAGACAAACTTGTTCTGATAAATACAATGCTTGTTAGAACAAATTTCCTTTTTCAACAAATACATACAAAACACAAGAATTACTCGACTTTAATTAATCAGGGCTATAAAAATTTCAAGAAGTTGAAACACATGGAGACTTGAGAAAGACCATTGGTTTATTGGATCCCACTATAAATGCCACAAAATATGAAGAAAAAGGAAAAAGAAAGAAATGTACAGGCATAGAGAAATGTGCAGGCATAAAATCCCCCCCAAAGGCTATCATTTTTTCAGGTATTGGACCAAATCCTCTTTTATTTGTTTGCATCCAAGTAGATATACCTAAATCTACTGCAGCTCACCCCTAAGGAAGAGTATATTTAATACTCGCTGAAGGGAGAATAAATAATGACCTTAGAAAAGATAAGGATGCATACGGCTTCAATCCACAAAGAATCAAATTGGGGGTCAAACAAGAAGGATAATAAATAAAATGTACTAATATGAATTAACTCAAAATCTGCAAACATACAAGTCCTTATTTTTTATTAAGTACTAAATAAAATAAATTCACTGCAACAATGATAATAACAAATTAATGATAACAACAATAATGGCTAAGAAAACTGATAAAAAGACAGATTATGATATAGGGTTACGATTGGTTGGCTCTACAGGGTGAAATACAAACCTGGGCTTGTAGAAGACAGAAAACATACTTCGCGTTGCCATGGCATGAGATGCAGTGGCAAGCACCCCAAGATGCATGCTATGACTAGATATAACAGAAGATGGCATATTTGCCTGTTGTCTCATACGCCTCCTCACTCCGACACGCAGCTCCCCATCTTCACCCCTGGAGAGCAGTAAACATGAATACATAGGTGATAGGTCGGCGAATTAAATAAAAGTAACAAAAGAAAATAGATTATCTGATTTGTCCAGAAAGGGCTTGCCTCAGGAATATGAATGCATCACCAGCTACTAACTTTTTGGAACTAACAAAGACACTCCACCCAGTAGTAAGTAAATGGCGCCTAGGTTGCCCTGCAAATAGTATTTAACATTCCAAAGGTATCAAAGGAGAAGCGAGAAACAGTTTTACCTTCAAATCACTATGAGTTTAAAATCAGAGAAGTAATAGATGTCTGAAAAGATAAAACTGTATAATAAAATTACAATACCACAATTTTTTTTTTTTCAATTTTAAATGAGTAACTGTAAATTACAGATTGTAAAACTAGATAAGAAAACCCAAAGAGGTGACTCTGAATGATGCTAACAGATCAGGAACCGGAGGAAAAAAAAAAAAAAAAAGCTAGATCCCTGCAAGCAAGATCATTGACCTTTCACACACTCGTAGTTAATTATAAAGGAATCAGCATAAGACAAATTTTCATTTTAACTTCTTGAGCTTTCGATTTAGAAAGTCAATTCTTTCAGTTTCTACAAGTATCAATTTCAGAATATCAGACAGATACCAATTCATTAAAGAAACTAATATTAACTTAATCATTTGAAGATGATATGGGATTCCAACTCCATGAAACTTTAACGGCTACCATCGAGTGTCTAAAGGCTCTTCCCTAATTCTGATTAACTATGACTACAAAATTTTCAAGCTCCTTGATTCAAGGTCATACACCATATTTGTATTTAACTCTACATTCATAACAGTTAATCAAATTTCAAACAGTAAAAGTTCTACATGCAGATTGTAAAAGAAAGGTGCCGAACCAGATAGCATAAGTAGAAAACAACTTTGACCAAGCTTTCAGCTTAGATGCTTGAATATTTCCAGCTCTAACTAAGGCGACTTATAAAAATATCAACAACAAAGCAATGATATATAACCTCGAAAAATATGCCGAAAATGCCATTCATTTCCATGCAGATCAGTTGCAATCAATTCCTGCCAAGGTGGCTGCTGGCTCATGTCCTGCGAAAAAGAAGAAACCGCATAGAAAGTTCAGAAAAATTCTAACATATTGAGTATCTCAAAATGAAGGAAATGCAATCAATAAGCTGACCAGGGGAGGCAGACAATCATCAGCATGCCGGCGCAAAACCGAAAATCCACCATGGGTACTTGTGTCAGAAGCAGTAAGAGTCTTGCAAAATGAATGGACTATGCACCTTTCAGGTTCTGGAAGTGGGTCATCTGGACTCATAACCTCACTTTGCTGCACCATATCGGAGAAGAAACATAAGTGAAGGCAGCAAAAATCTACAGATATATACAAGTCATTCAAAGTAATTCCAATAAAAGATTCTAGAAACTAAATATAGCTTTCCGACATCAGCTACATGTTATGATGGAATTAGAGAGAGGAAAAAGGACAAAAAGAGGGAGACAGCTCACGTCTACTTCAGGCACCAGAGTTATTTGGGCATAAACTTCATCTGTATCAGGTTCAGCCTGCGCTTGGAGGTAAGGGTCATTTAGAACAAGGAGAAAAACCAGCAGAACTCAAAAGAAGGTAAAACCTATGAATATGAATAACTTACCTTACGCTGAACTGAAGCCACTTTGCAAAGTATTTTAGATGGCAGATTGAATGAAGGCATTTGGTGTTCTAATCCCTGATGCATTGATGCCTCAAGCTGTACATAGAGAATAAAAAGAAACAAGAATTAGAAAACTACTCAAGATTAATAGAAGGAACATTGTGTAAATTTAAAAACCTACACTCAAAGCTTGATGAGTGATGACTAATAATTAGGACAAAAGTCTTCAATAGATACCATGGAGTTTTATTAGAAATACTCGATAAAACACCATATGTAACAAACACCAACTTGACAGTATACATCAGTCAATTGACATGCAGATGATATATTGTGAGATAATTGCATGGTATACAAATATTTGCAATGATATATACATAACAGAAATATATTCTTACGCACTCTATGCATCGAGGAAATTATATCTTTCTATAGACCTTCTATAATTCATTGCATCATATGAATCGATACCAATCCTCAAATACGTTTGACAATGTAAGTTAATATGGTTTCAAGACAATGCAGAAGACCTTCATATTTTCTCTTGCAGTACATATTATTATCAGTGATTCAACAATAGTGAAAGAATCATTCAAAATTCAAAAATTCATGACACAATATTAATACCAGAGGACTTCCTCTCCATAAATAACCAAGAAGGCAAGAACTAAGGGATTGCAAATACGATGTGATCTGGATTAACAATATAGAAAAAATATTGACACAAGGCAATCAAAATAAGAACACAATGGCAAGGGTTCATAAACCAATCCAACAAACGTTTTACGAAGCACAAGTCAAAGCAGATTATCTTCTTAAATTAAGAAATATAACCCATATTAAAAGGCTATCAGATCCAAAATTTACTGTAAAATAAACTTACTTGTTCCATGTGACCTTGTGGGAAGTAATAAACACGCTCCCCTTCACGAGGAAGTGTGACAAGAGGTCCAGCACAGGCGTGCCACAGTTCCCGATACAAAGGATCATCTATAACCACCAAAAAAAGGAGACAGAGAAGACAAAAAAAAAAAAAAAAAATTAAGCCACCGCAATATTCTGTAATACCAAGAAATAAATCAGCTATGCTATGTATACCATACAAAAATTTTCACAAACCTGTTTGTTTTTCTGCAGAAGGAATATTTGATGCCGCAAAAGCCATAGAAACACCCCCCAAAAGAACTCAGCAGAAAGCAACCAATCAATGAAAAACCTGTACTGAAGAGTGGTTGTATTAAAGGAGACAACACTGGATTTATAAAAGTAAACACATATAAATTAATTTCCCTACCACAAAAAAGAGCAAAGCCATTAATTAAGATTGCATTTTTACTTTATTGTTTGTTCCGATTACCCTAAAGCTGATTGATCAAAAGCCTTAATTACTAATTACTACCTCTGTGTCAGTCTACTCTGTTTTGTGCCTTATATGAACCCCAAACATTAACAAGTCTGCAACAATGAAATGAACGAATTATAAAGAGAAATGAAAAGAAACCCAACAATTCTGCAATGATCTGTTGTTTGCTATAAAAAAGAGAAATCCAATATTTTGAACTCAGAAAGAAAGAAGAGAACTGATGAATGGGATTAACCCTCAACGACTCAGCAATTACAGAAATCGCAATATTTACGCATACTTATCATATATGTGACAAAGATAGAATGGAATTGAAATAGATTGAAGGAAAAAATAAATTAAAATGAAATGGGATCTGATAAAAATAGCAAATAAAAAAAATGGTCTAATTATATGTTTTCTTAAAAAAGAAAGAGAAGAACAAACAGAACCAAATCGGGTCACCAGGAAGCAAAGTTCTCAGTCAAGAAGTGAAACAGAAAATTAGCATTTCTTCCCTTCTTTTCTTCCGTTTCTGAGCAATCAAAATACCCAAAAAAACCATTAATTTAAAAGAAAAAAAAAAAAGGCATACCTTTGGGTGCTCACTGTTCAATCTGGAGGATCCAAAGAAAGAAAAATTGGGGATTAGAAGAAAAAAAAAAAAGCAGATCGGAAAATATGCAAAGGAATTCAAAAGAAAAGGAGGAAAAAAAAAAAAGAAAAGAAACGGGGCGAAGGCAAACAGTGTAAAAGAGTTTGCGTGCGTCAATGTCTGGTTGAAGCCGACAAGACCTCTTTTGGCTATGGCAGCCTCTTTTTCTGTTCTTTCTCTCTCTCTCTTTTATATCTGTCAAAAATACTCATAATGAAAGTTTATAGAGATTTCCCATTTTAATCACGTAATTATTTTATCTTTCTATTATTACCATAAATATACACTAATTTATTTATTAAAAATAATTTTATCTCATGAAATATTTTTATGAAAATTATTATGACATAATTTAACAACAATTATAGTTTCTATTAATAGTAAATAAATCATTTTTATATTTAAATTTTTAATTAAATAAATATAATTTTTATCTATAAATCTGATTTTGTTTCATAAATCACTTTAAATAATTTTTTTTTCATATTTCATAGAAATTGAAAGCTTGAGATTAATATTATAGAAAAAATATATATGATATATTTTATAATCTAATAGTATCTATATTTTATAATTTTATTTAATTTTTCTTTAATTTGTGTGTCAAAACTCCAAAGAAAATTCACAAATTAAGATAGACAAAATCAATCAATTGAAAAATTCTTTTTATTTTGTCTATATTTCTTGGATCTCCCCGCTTTAATATTATATATATATATATTTAGATATAAATATAAAAATATTATTTTTAATATTAAATATACGTTGTTTTTAATACTCATTTTGAGGTCACGTAACATAACATGTGAGGAATACGTATTTTTTTAGACATTTTTTATTACTAATTTCTTTTTTTAAAAAAATTAAAATAATAAAAAGAAATGGGAAAATATGAAATAGACTAAGGCTCGAACTCAACTGGAAAATCGAGACTTTAAATTTGATATCGAATTTTATTATTATAATTCAGGTTCAATTCAAGATAAAAATAAATTATTAGATCTCATTAGATTAAATTTATATATTTAATAAAAATTAAATCTAACTTTTATATTCGATTTTAAATTGAATTATTTATAATCAAATTTAAAATAAAAAATAATTAATATTATAAATTAATTAAATTAAATATTAAAATACTCCAAGTCCAATAAGGACAAGGCGTGCCCCTGAAATTCCTACAGGCAGCATCTGCGGTCTGTCTCTCGAGCATAGTTCACGTCACGCACAAGGATTTCCCCTACTAATTTAAGCTTTCCTTCCGTTCCTTACTTACGTACCTAATCTTAATTAAGTACTTTAATTTATTAATAATACTATTATTTAATGAATCATGTTTTGTACGTTTTTGGAGATAATAATTCTTAATAATGTTTTGACTTTTCACTTTGGCTTGGCTTATCACTTAATTCATAAAGACAGAAAAACAAAAGAAAACAGAACAATAATTGGTGCCACTGCTGTAACTAGTAAAAAGGATTAGTTGGCCTTGGAAATATTTATTTATTTATTTATTTTAATTTAAAAACTTAACTTTGCATAGCCTTTAATGTGCATTTATGGTAAAAAATTAATTTTAGTCGCATAAGAGAAATCCACGATATAATATTTCTCAATTTATTGTTGGTTCTTTATTTGTTTTTTAAAGAAATATTGGTTAAGGGATATTAAAATTTATTATTTTATTTTATTTTTATTTGTTATTATAAATTTTTTTGGGGTTAAAGGTCAAATTCATCATCATATTTTAATTTAATATTAAATTTTATCACTAAATTTAATTTTTTTATTAAATTCCGTACTTAACTTTAATTTTGAATGATTTGTAAGTAAAATTTAGCAAATTTTTTTTTCAAATATTTTATTTTAATAATGAACAATAATCAATTTATAAAAGACCAAAGCTTATTTTTTTTCTTTTTTTTTAGCTATTCTTTTATTATTCAAGTTTTTTTTGGATCAATTATGATATCAGTTAATAATGAAACTCAAAGGCAAAATCTGACCGTCGGATGTAAATTGTCATATTCATGTCATTGTCTTAATTTTTTCATGTCGGTGTTTTTTTTCTTTTGTCTTATCATTTTTATTTTTTATTTTTAATTCGATACGAACTTACTAAATTTGATGTCACGAGTTAAATGACATTAATACAGTTAAGAAAATGATAGAAAAAATTTATTTATAAAATCAATATAGTATATAATAATGTTATATAATTAATTTACTTTATTTTGAAAAAAGAATTAAAAAAATTACTTTCCTATTTTTTTCCTCCATTTAGAGAAACTTTACTTGTAGTCAAGTAATTCTTTTTCATCTATCATTTTATATTTCACCATTTTGTCTTTTTCTTGATTTAAAAAACCATAAGTAACTTTTATTTTTCACTTATATATATATATATTAATTCACCCAATTTTATTGATGTGTCATAATAGAGATTTAAATAAAAGTTTTAAAAAATAAAATTGTGAAAGAGATAATGTAGAAGTTGATGTCCAATGATCAAATTTGATTTTACAGTATTACTATTGACTAATGTTATTATCGGTCACCAACAACTTGAAGAATAGAAGAAAAACAAAAAGCATGACATAGAATTTTTAGTTTTAATAAAATAAAAAATTTTATGCAAAATTTTTATTAATTAATTTATTATTTTTAATTATTAAAATGAAATATTTAAATAAATATTCTTTTTTTAATTAAATTTTGTTATTACATTATACAAAAGTTAAAGTTAAGTTATAAAATGACAAATAACAATGAAAATATAGTGACAAAATCTCAATAGATAAAAAATCTACCCTTTTAATTCAAGAAATATTTAAGTAACATATTAAAAAATCTTCAAATGCAATATGTCGGTGAAGGAAAAATCATGCTTTAAAAGAAAAATATAAGTTATATACTTTTAGTCTTGTAATAAGAATTCAACTGTTTTTTAAGGAGTAAGTAACTTTT
>JBBYHL010443025.1:0-14392 GCA_038381835.1 Adansonia madagascariensis
AAGGAAACTGAGATTCAAGTAAGAAATAGTTAGATGGTTCCAATTTTCGAGCATTGTGGGGGTGCTAATCCTTCCCCATACATAACCAACTTTCGGACCCGAAATAACGAATCTCTGATATTATTTTCAATAGGCGTCTAGCCATGCCTAACTTAAAATGATCGGTGGCAACTCCAAGTTTATGGGCACTTATGGTGGCCATCCAAGACTAGTCGGATGGGCGATCCGTCCAATGGTCTTTTACTCCTTCATGTCAAACATCATCATATTTTTAAGTCAAGCACGCTTTGGCCCTTCGGATCCTCCAAAGTTTGTAAAGGTCGGGCACGTGGAACGTTGACAGTATCAATGGCTATGATTATCTTGTATCCATATGCCTTTTAAGCAAACTAAAAAATAAATTTACATAAAAACATGCAACAACATTTTATCATCAGAAATGAATAATGTGATCATTTACAATTTATACAATCATGTCATTTCGTAATTTGCATGTGCCAGCATACGTATAAGTTTTTTCATCTTATCAGAGTAATTAAACCTCCCTTAATTGGTTGCCTCTTTAAGACTTTCTTTAAAACCTCACTAGTAAAATATGGAAGAATTTTCTTTTTTAATTTATCTAGAGAGATATGATTTTAGAGATTTTCATCATTATAGTATTAATAATGATAAATGGGAGGTTTGATTATAAAAACTCTCATCATTATAATATTGATTTTGATCAATAGAAAGCTTAAATTATATTTAACATAATAATAAATAATGTTCTATTTAAGATAAAGTTGAACCAAAAATCTTAAAAAAAACCTTTAATCTTGTTTTAGACCTAGAAAATAAATAAAAAAAGTGCAAGACTCATACCATTGGAAAAAATGACAAGGACTATGTAGAAAAAGAGATGGGCTAATTATTTGATCTTCTAAAAATATGTTTTTTCTTCATAAACCTCTACAAAAATAATTCATAGAAACAAATTATATTTATATCCAAACATTCTAAATAAACTAATAAATGAAAAGTAAAAATGAAAAAAATACACAATCTAGAACCATCACACACAAATGAAAATAGAAAACAAGACCACAAAAATGTAATTTTTTGGGTTCTTGGGATTTAGTTTATTTTCTTGACAAACTGAACGATCAATAGGTAATAAAGGTGGTGAGAAAGCCATGGCTGCATCCAATGGTAGACGGTGACTAAATTTGAGTTGGAAGTTTTGGGTTTCATAACTAGATCTAAGATTTTTGGATCGTTTTCTCAGCTAACTAAATGATAATAGGCACTAGACGCGGTAAGGAAGCCATAGCTATAATTTTTACCCCATTCGACGGTGAGTGACAGTCAAATTTGGGTTAAAAGTTTTAAGTTTCAAAATTAGATCTAGGATTTTTGGATTAGATTTTGGGAAAACTAAAGTTAGCGATTTTCTGTCACTAGTGAACAACGATTGGTGATGAACATTGACGAATGGTATGGTGATTGGCTAAATTGGGTTTGGGGCTAGTTTATAAGTTTTGTTTGAATATACAGAGATGAGAAAAAACCAAACGCAGAGAGGGGAAGGAACAAAATAAAGAAAAAAAAACTATGAAAATATAAAAAAATGAAATGCCCAAAAAGCTATAAACTTTTCAAGAATATTTCTGGTGTCCCTTATAATCCGAAAGGGACTCAAAAATTATATATTATAGATTATAAATTTTAATTATCATGGATATAATTATGTTAAATTCATAACATCCTTATGTTATATATTGCATAAATTAAACGTATTATTTTTTTTTAAAAAAAATATACTCTATATTCATATAATCTAGATTAAATTGCATAAAAGTTGTTAATATTAGTAAGTCTATTTTATCATATTGACTTGTATGTTAGGTTATAATAATATCTTATAATGTAATTTAGATCAAATGATATAATCTCTCATTGGTATATTTATGCATGTTACTTTCATGTAATAAAAACTGGACTAGACCGACAGGTCGAACTGAAAATCAGTAATATGTTCTGTTCAAAATCTATATTAAAATTGGATAATGGATGAATTAGTCAAAAACAAGCTAGATTGGTCAAAAATACTAAAAATTTGATCAAGCCTAGATTCAACCAACAAATAAACCTATTGTTTATACAAAACAAGAAAAAATATATATTCTTAAAAAAATAAAAATAATACAAAAGAAAAAATTGGATTTCCTAGTTTCCATTTCCACGGAAACCAAAAACTTCAAACTTTTTACTTCACAAATCTTTTTCATTCGATCTGTAATCCTAAACCAAATAACTAAAAAAAAAAAATGAAAATATGCATTTGAAAAAGTTAGTTCATTTACCGCTAGCACAGACCAAGTTGAAAAGCCCTCTGGGATGAAGCTAGGCCATCGATCTTAAAAATGATCTTGAAGGTGAAGCCATGCCTAGAGAGGTGAGGGGTGAAGGAACTAATTAATAATATGTTTAATTTGTGGCTGTTGAGGGACTAATTTCATGATGATTGGACAAATATTTTAGTAAAAACCAAAGATTGACTATTGGGGGATTTTCTCTTGTTTTGTATTTGATAGCAAAGAACCAGGAAGAGTGCTTTATAGTGGTTAATTCATGGATTCAAGTAGAAATAGATAAGGAATTTAAGAAGAATAAGAAGAAGTAGAAGAAAAAAATTTGACAGAACACAGAAATGATCACGTATTAGATTTAAAATTTTGATGCCTTGATAGGTAATTAGGGATTTAAATGACAAGAGAAATGGGCTATGTATGAAAAGAAGAGGGGCTATGAGAGAAAAAGAGGAATATGGAAAGAAAACCTGGGTTGATTGTAAAAATCCTGAAGAGTATCGAAAAGAAAACCTAGGGTTGATTGTAAAAAAGAAAAAATTAAACCGATCGGTTTAATCGGTTGAATCGAAAACCAAAGGCCCCAACAGTTCAACCTTTGAATTTTTTTAACACTGGTTATTTTTGTGTAAATGTTTTGAGTTTAATTTGAATACTAGTGATTTTCTAAAAACATATAAAATAGGTCATTGACATGTTCATGTTATTATAACGATTTGTACCTTACGGTAACACAAATAAAAATTAAATCAAAAGTTGACATGGCCAGTACAATGATAGCCAAATTTAGAAGTTTTGAGCCACTTCATTTGCTATTGCTATCAGCATGTCCCCAAAACCAAAATCTCTCTTTTTTTTTAAATAATTTTTTTATAAAAATAAAAATTAAAAGAGGAAAAAAAAACACTAAAACATAGCATAGCCAACTTTGCAACTGTTCTCTAAGGCTTTGACAGCATTAATGGTTCCTATTCTCATCCCTCACCATCATTTCGATTCTCTTTCTCATTCCTTTCCATTCATCCTCGACTATTAGAGTCAATATGGTTATTGCAAGGCACTTGATTATATGGTTAGATCTGATTGCTGATCAAAACTTTCATTTCGATGAGTAATTCTTTTTTTTCCTTGGCATACAAATTACTAAGCTAGAAATTAAAATATAAAAAAATATTGCAGACCCTATTTTCTCAAAATTTTTGTGTAAACTGATTCTTGTTGGTTCTCTCATTTTTCATTTTTAATGCTATAGTTCAACTATTTAACCTACTGGTTCTCAATTGCACTGACCGATCCTTTTTTAATCATTAATTGACACCTAATTTTGTTTGAGGTCTTTAAAAGTACATATTAATTTGATTAAATTATATTTGATTGTCAAATTAATTTGTTTCAAAATTTTATAATTTTAAACCAAATACTATTTAAATTGAAAGTTAAATAAACTAATTTGAAATCAATCTTTTAGCCTTTAAAATTATTTTGGGTTTTGAATTGAATATTGAATCCTTATGGGTTTCAAAACTTTAAAATTAGTAAATGGATTAAGATTTTTGAATTAAGTCTTGGAACCCAAAATTGAATCAACCCAACTTTTGTTTTTTTGTTTTTTTTCTTTTTCTTTTCTTACTTTCTTGAATATTCTTAAAATACACAAAAAAAAAAAGAAAATAATATGTTAAATCTTTTATCATTGTCATAATGATTTTTCAAATGCCAAACAATTCTAGAAAAAGAATAAGAAGTTGTAGTAATTATTTTTTTTTGTTTTATGGGATTGACCTCTTAAAAAAAATCCATTTAATAAAATTATAAAATTATAAAATTAATTAAGATTTGTTTAAAAAAAATGATAATTTTGGTTTGCAAAAATAAAATTTGGGTTTGGGAGTAGGGTGCGAGAAAGATATAACCTCTTACGATGACTACCAATGTTATATATAAAAAAGCATATGATTTGCAATAATCTTTAAATTTCTTTATTCATCAAAAAATATCCCTAACCCTTAAATAAAAGAATATTATTCAAATTTCAAATAAATATAGTCCAGTTGTAAAATTTTTTCGCACCTAAAAAAAATCATCTAGATCAATACGACTGATAAAAATTAATAAATGCCCGAATATGAAAAAAATTCTAAACCAAAAAAGAAAAAAATTTAAATCCAAATAGCTCAAATCAAAGGTAATTCAAATCTTTAATATCCAAAATTTAGTTTGAAATTGCAACAACCCGAATCTAATAGATTCAATCAAAAATTAAAAAAAAAAAAAGACTCAAAATGTGATTAATTAAAATTAATTGAACTTAAAACAATTAAAATTTAAAATAATTTCAACTTAAAATTATTTAAATAAAAAATAAATTTAAACTCAGAATGTTCGAATTTGAAGAATGATTGGGTCAAACCAAACCCCAATTGTCACCTAAAACAGAGTACAACCAAATGTGCTCTCATGCTGACCAAACCCGTTCACACTTTCAAAAGCTTGGTAAAAGTCCGACCCAATCCGCTTAATTAAGTCCTTTTAAATTATTTTAATTTAAATCATTATAATATTATTTTACTTAGAAATTAAATAAAAATCTAATGATTTAACATTAAAATATTTTCACCGAACAGGTGGGATCCGGGTCGGATCCATATGAAGAAAATCTTCAAAATCCGGTCTCGTTTCCAAGACCTGGAACTGGAAAAGACTTGCGTCTCACGTTGGTCTCTATTGGTTCTCTCTAATGGCGACCTTGAAAACGCCATTGATCTTCTTACTACTTTTACATCTAATTTTCACCCAAATTGCGTCTGACGCATGGCCGGAAACCGTCGAAACTTACTCATCGGAGCCTGGAGACACCGCTCTCAAGCATGAAGTTGACGGCCTCATGTCCAAGATTTCATTGTTAGGTATATGTATATATTCTACACAAAAAAAAAAATTATAATTTTTTTCTTTTTACTACTGTGATTAATGCTCAAATGGGTTTATTCTGATTAATGCTTTTTTACACTGAGGACATTTTTTAAGCTTTGTTTTTTAATCTTTTCTTGTTTGGTTGATGGGTGAGTGTAAGAAAACAAGAGTAACATAAGGGAAATATATAAGATTATTGGGAAAATGCAAAATCCTTTTATCCATAAAGTTTTCTGCATTTTCAATTATCAATTTTTTTAATAGCTAATTTCGTGCATGCTGATAGGGATAGGATTGTTTTCACTAAATTCTAAAAAGAAAACTAAGGAGGTTAACTCACATGAAAAAGCGATTGGCTCACTCGAGTATTCTTCTGAATTATGTTATTGCAGAACATTTAATATGCTGGGATGGCTTTTTAGCCATTAGCTAGGTTCCTAGAACCTTCGATCCTCGTCGTGACTTTTACCTTAAAGGACTATGTTACAAAGGGTTTTTATTTATTTATCTATTTGTTCATTTAATTTTAATTCTACTGTTAGAATTTGATTAAAGTTTGTGCTAAGAAGTTCATATAATGGTAAGTATTTTCAGCCCTTTAAGTTAGGTACTATTTTCCTAGGTAGACTTTCCGCAAATTGTTAGTTACCGATGCATGCTCTCTCCCCTCCGCTTTTGTGGTCTACCAGGTTACTTTATTTTATTTAGTCATTTTTCTTTAAGCCAAGGTTTACCAGGACTGATTCTAACACATCAGGTTACCGGTATATGTCTGTAACTTAATTCAAACTTATATACACATCTTTAAATGACATACATCCATTTCTTCATGTTTTCCTAGAATCTACTATTGATGAAAGAAGCCGTGAATTGAGAAACAAGGATGAGAGTGTTAGAGAACTGGAAATGTCCATTCAAGAGAAATCAGACAGCATCGCATCCTTACAGATTGAAATAGAACATTTCCGGGTAAAGTTTCCCTTTTTTTCCCCTCTTGTGTTTGTTTCGTGGTTCTGAGAATATTTAGTGTTTTCTTTTTCTTGGTTGGTTTGTTGACTGATTATACTGCAGCTCTTTTCAGTTATATTTTTAGTTTAAAGATAAACTATGTGTGATTCCTTGACAGAAAACTTTTTCTGTTATCATTTTTCCTTATTAGCGAAATGCATCTCTAGATGCTAAGGAGCAAATGAGTACCTCACATGTACGGGCTACCGAACTTGAAAAGGAGGTTGGTTAGTCATGGGTTAACTTTTGTAGTTACTCTTTGGAGCTGCTGTATTCATTAAGAGATCAATTTTCTAACAGGTTGAAAACCTAAAAAAGGAAATAGAAATGCAGAATAAGAAAAAAGACGCACTTGAAGTTCGAACAAATGTAGCTGAGCGAAAGATCCGGGAACTAAATCTGAAACTAGAAGATGTGAGTAATGCATTTTTATAGTTGCCTTTAAGTCCTTTACCTTTGCTGCTGTTTTATCATTGCACTTAAGGCCTGCTGATTTGTGATCCATTTTGTTATACAAAAATTTAACTTTTTCGTGATATTCTGATCGGCAAGATTCTCCTACTAAATGGCAAATAAGCTTTAACAAGATGGAAACTTTTATTCTCTCTTCCCGTGCTTAGTCAATTTCAGTTGAAAGGTTGCTGTTATTAAGCCTAATTTGAGACAAGCAAAGGGTACTGTAGAAATTTGAATGTCGTATCTTCTGCTCCTCTCTCTATTTTTTTTTCTCCTTCTGTCATTATCCCTGTTGAATCAGCATGGCAGTTGGAATAAAACTGGAACTTTGAGTGTTTAAATAGCATGTACGTTTATGATGGCCCTACTATCTTTTGGATGCTGTACAAAATTTTGTATGAGCTGTGAGCATCAGAAGTAGAGGTCAAGGGCTTATAAATCTTTTCCTTTTTTTTTTTTCCTGATTCCCTTCTTCTAAATATCCTTGTGTTTTATTTTTATTATCTATATTCCTTCTTCTTCTTTTCTTGGTTGTCCTAAAATAAAATTTCACCTTGAAGGGTCAATTACTAATTGCTATATAAAGTTTCCAATCTGTTTGTGTGATGAGACATGAACTACTAAAATTTTCTTCTATCTTTTCAATTTCATGATATGCAATAAATACCCCATTTTACCTAAATTTTGTGTTCACGAAGGCTACTAGAAAAGTGGGATTTCTTTTGTTGCCTTCACCACCTAGTTTTTCTGGCATTCTTCTTGCATGCAATTTATTTGTTGCATTGGAAAATTTCCTACAGATTATCCAATTTCACATGCAACATAAATTCCTCATATCTTTCGGTTTGTTCTTCCTTATTTAGATCCAAAGGATTAACAGTGAGCAGAAATCTAAAATTCGGAAGGCTGAGCATGCACTTCAAGTAGCACAGGTGTAAAGCAGTTAGTGATGATCTGCATTGGTCCTATCTTTTAGAGAACAGAACTGACTTTGTGGTACATGCAGGAAGAAATGATGAAAGCAAAATTAAGGGCTGCTTCAGTATCTAAAGAACTAAGAGAGGTAAGAAATGGCAACTTTTAAGGCATGACAGTTTAGGCCGCTTTAAGAACAACATATTTTCTGTTTCTTTTGAAACTGGTCCATTGTTTTATATAGTCTCAAACTTTTGGAAGTAATTGAATAAATTAGGTCTAGAATTTAACCATTATTGCTAGAGTAACTACCGATGCTTTATAAATTACACAGTTGTTGACCTTTCTGCCTGAAAACCAGTTCAAAATTTGAGATAGGCCTGCAGACAGCTCTAAGCGCTTAATGAAGAATATTTGTGGAATTAAAATGCAAATTACGTTGAGTTTTTCTGCTAGGCAAATTTTGGATCACCTCTGCCTGGTACCACTCCATTAACTCTTGTAAAATTGACCAGCCTCAATGAGGTTGACGTGGCATGGAATGAAATATAATTTCTTGATTATGTATGAGAGATGTTCTAAGACACGATTAGCTAGCTAATATGTTGCAAAGGGTTTGTGGCAAAGAATGCATGTACTGTTAACCAATTAGGTAGAGCCAAATGTTTTGGTTCTTCCCCTTGGTTTGGTTGGTGTGATTGATTTTTTCGTCAAATAAGGGGCCCCTTTTACTTATTGATCTCTAAATTAAGGTCAGTTTCAGCTAAATCTAGAGTTTCTTTTTAGGTTTTGATGCAAATTCAACATTGGAACTAATGTGACACGCTTTTTCACAAATGATGCATCTGCAACAGTTAAAACTTTATGAACTGAGTTGAAAACAATTTGTGACCACCAACCGAATGGACAGGCTGCGCAATCTACTTTTTAGTTTCAATTTTGGTACTGGATATTATTTGAGCTGTATGTATTTCTGGCATTATTTTGAACTTCACTTAACTTTAGAACAAAGGTTGCTGTATAATTTGTTACTTGACCTAGTTTTCTGGGTAGAGATGGCACTAAATCGCTAGCTGCCAATCTTTCATTACCTGACTTTATCCTTTATAGGAGTATTAGATATCTTGTTCACCCTTCCTCCCCCACCCCAACCCCCTTTCATCCCAAACAGACAAACTAGTCAACTACCTGAACCCACCATCCTATCTGATTAAGAAAATATTGACATCCACTCTATCCTGAGCCCAAAGTGACAGATTTAAGAAAAGAAATTAAAAATATTCTCTGAATTTCTCCTTCTCATTGCTATAACATGATCACATTCTTCACCATCAAATCTAAGTATAAAAATTGACTCATAGACATGATATTGTATCATAATCTCATTTCAACATACTTTCAAAGAGTAATCAGGATGGTTTTGGGTCTTCAAATCTATGGAGAAGGAACATTTGGCAAAAAAATTGGTGTAAAAAATGAGGAATGAGCGAAATTGAAAAGAACAGAAAAGACAAGGGTTGATGTATGTTATAATAAAGTATTTAAGAGCAACTATTTGTCTATTTGCGTCTTTTGTAGCAGTAACTTATAGTGAGCCAAAACTAGTTTGGAGTTTAGCTCGGTTAAGTTGACTATTTAGTTTTTTTTCCTCCTACATTATTAAAGTCCTATTTTGGTGGTCTTAATCTATTCTTGTGTTCATCTGTGATGAAGAAAATTTGACCTTATCAATTATAACCTGCAATCAGGTCCATGGGGCGTGGCTTCCACATTGGTTAGCGGTTCATATTTATCACTTTCAGGTATATTTTTGGGGTTAGTGGCAATAATATTTATAGCAGACATGTTTTAATGATTGATTTTTTTGTTACATGCAGTCCTACTTGGTGTCTCATTGGAATGAACATGGGAGACCAGCATTAGACATCACAATCCGAAAGGTCTAATTTTTGGCCTCATAATATCTAAAACCATAGAGCTGTAGCATATGCTATATGCTAATTTCTGTGATTAAATATGCTTTTTGCAAGATATAATTTTTTATTGATCTGATGGTCATTCTATTGCTCCAATCAATCAGTTTGGAATGTGATGTCCTTTTGTTTCCATGACAATATTCTTCAGGCCTTGGAAAAGAAAGATCAACTTAAAAATTGGGCAGAGCCCCAAATTAGAAATGTTAATAAGGTAAGTGTAAACTGAAGTCTTTCATAATTTCCAAATATGTAGTGTTTGCCTGAGCAATTTCAAGGGTTTTATTACATTTTCAAGTGCCTCATGAACTGGGATTTCTGAGATTATTTGCTACTAAATTTAGTCTAATATCTTAAATGGTTCAATTAATTTACACTTTAAATTAACTTGGTTATTGGAGCTTCTGCTATTGCTTTCTTTCATTATGCTATGTTGGACGAAATTTTCCAATCAGGTTGTGCATTTAGCTTTCTCATTTCTAAAACATAGGCCTTATGGAAAATCTAGTGTCAAACATGCTCTTCTTCTCTATTGCCTTGTAGGGTAAATTTATACTGACACCGGTGCAAATGTCATTTCTCTTTCTATTGCCTAACAGGGGTACACAAACATAATTTGGCTAACAATGCTTCCAGCTTGAATAATTGTCTCTTTGTAGCTTCTAATGGATTAAGGCCACTAAAAGTATATACCATATAATTCACATCTCAGATGAGGAATATCTTCTTCTCAATGTTTAGTTGCACCTTCAGTATATGTCATACCTTACACATTCAGACTCAATTTGTATGATCTCATTTCCTTACATTTAAAATGATTGTTAAGGTATACCTGGCATTTGTGATAATGTTTCAAGCGTTCTTCTATTTGCTGTGAATTGGTATGTTCAATGATTAACTGATCACAAGTTTTATCATGTGAAGCATTTGATCCCAATGATGAAAGAAGAGTGGTCAAAATTTATCAACTATCTTGAACCACATCTTCAGTCACTGCTTTCTAAAACTATTGATGTCTATGATGCATCAAAGAACTCTTTGTTGCCACATTTGGTCAAAGCAGGCACATTAACAGATCCTTACATTCAGGTAAATCAGCGTCAAGGTCAAACATATTTTGTAAATTTCAACTCCATGACATTCCTAATGGCAACTACATATTTTTTGACAGGAGCTGAAGAAGTTTTCTGAGCCATACATAAATCATGTTGTGATGGTGATTAAACCTCATTATGAAACAATGCAAGTTGCCTTGAAGCCCTACACCAAAAAGACCATCCGCGCCTACAGGAAACTTATAAGATCTGCTAGTATATACCATAATCAGGTATCATGTCTCATATCTTTTGTTTTTTATGTTCGTATGTGGAATATTTTGAGCACTGGGGATCGCCACTCTTCTGATTTGATTTCTGCCACATGGTTTCTAATGCTACTTGGTATCACGTCATGACCCCTTGAATAATATTGACGGTATTTTCCAGTATCAGATCTATATGGCTAAAGTGCCCTCAAAAAATAATGTGCATCATGTTCAATAAGCTTAGAATATATAATTTTGTTAATAAACATAATAAGTTGCTCCATTCCACTGCCTTATGCATTCCAATGGTGAAGCATTATAATAATTAAACAAAGTTCATCCTTGTACCTTTCTCAATGTTTCCTAATCTTTCATCTTCACAAAAGTACTTGTGTATGAGCGTAACTGTTATTGTCCTTCTTTGACTATTAAAAGACACAGAACAGAAAAAATTAGAAAATAAAGAAACCAAAGTGATTTTTAAACATGCTTTCTTTGCACCTATTTCCTTTAAATAAAAAAAGCATAGCTAGGCAGAAAAGACATCTTTCTGATCAGAGGCACTGCAGCCTAAGGGTTACAAGGTGCTGCTACGCCTTAGCAACTTACACACACATGGCAAGTTGTTGAATTTGAAGAGAGAGAGAGAGAGAGAGAGAGAGAGAGAGAGAGTAAACTAATTATATTTTCCTGTGAAGGAAAATTAGGACTGGAAATTTACATGTTTCATAAGTGAGTTGATTATTAGGCTCTCTGAACATCTAGGTTCTGCTTATTAGGTGGTAAAATTTTTGTTCACAGCATGTAGTCCAATGTCTTTATTTTGCGTGATTTGAAGTGTCGCTAATGATGAAGACTACAGTTTTGGGGCATTTAGATTTCTATGATACTATATTTTAAAAGTATCATTGATGGAGCATATCACAGAAGCGAGTAAATCTTGATCATTTGATTATGAAGGAAAATATAAAAAGTTTTGATACTTTGGGAAGTGTAGGCATGGATTACCTGTAAGCTTGAGCAAGTCTATTAGTACTTGAGAAAACATCTATCAACTATGTAAGCATACCTAAACCAGTGTGCTTTCTGTAAATTTCTGACACATTTTGCATTCTCAGGTCCAAGAAACTCTTAAAAGTCATGAGTTAACAAGATCAATTGCGAATATGGATCTAGCGTGGTTTTTGGTATGTGCTTTTTTTAATCATATCATATAACCCTTTTGCTTTGTTTATTTCTGCAATTTAAACATGAACAATTTGATTTTTGTATTATCCTTTATCAATGAAGTTTCAAGCTCGATGTCTATGATTTAGCTAATAATTCTTTCCTTCCATTGTCACAGGCGACTCTTGTATTAATCCTACCCATTTTAGTTCTCTTTAAGCTGTTTTCACTTATCTTCAGGTTAGTTTTGTTTGAGACAAAAGTATTTTACAATATAACTTTCTTCTAGCAGTATGCGTTAGAATTTGGTTTTGCATTTTGCAGTGGAAAGCAAAAAAGGCATACTTTTGGTGCCCATAATAATCACACACGACGGAGGGTCAAACGACATCATCCTGACAAATAAAATCAGTGAAGGTGAAGTGTTCCAACAATTTTGGCTCCTTAGCAATGGCTTGCCACCAATGTTACACCCAGTATTGATTAAAAAACGTACGGATTTTAATTACCTGAGTAGCAAAAATTACATGGTCATGGGCTCATTGATAGAAACTATATAACTAAGGGTTTCTCGGTTTTGCGAATTTTAGGTTTGGTCTTTTCCTTTGTTTTTTCTTTTGGGATTTGGGTTTATCACTTCTACTTTGATTTTGTTGAGAGCTTTGCTGGAGTTAGGAATTCTTGAAAAGGACAAGTTGCATCAATCAACCAAATGCATTACAAAACAGATGAAGGAATCATTTTAGACTTTTAGTAGCAATTGACTTGGTTGAAACCATGAATTGCAGTTGAACATATAAAAACCCTCAGTGCCCCCATCTTGCTTCATACTCTCGCTCGGTGCCTTGACCAACATCATCATAGAAGTTTACTGTAACTTTCCCATATTAGTTCCATCGCAGATAGAAATTGAGTCTACTTCTGTTGCCATTAATCTCATCAAGCAAAATTGAAGTAATGTCGTAAGATTTGGTGGACAAGGAGTTGAACATATAAAAACCCTTTGTTAACTTTCAAAAGAGTTGAGATTTTCTCTCCAAGGGGTTCATTTTGCTTCGAAGACCTTTCTATTCAAATTAGAAAAGTAATCTCGTCAGATTTGGAGGACAAGGAGTTCGACGTTCATTTTGCTCAAGTCGAAGGCAACGTATGTATGTATGCTCATAGATGGGGTGGAAGGTCTTTTCTGTAAAATCAATTAATGGTACTGTTTCATCCCTCTCGATGTGTTGCCTAAACCGAATTATCTGAAACTCATTTGCTAGCTTTTTTAACTTGCTCCGCTACAGCTTTGTCCTATATCTTCAGCATAAACGTCACAGCGACAAGAGGGTCTGCAATATTATTCTTCGAATTTGCTGATAAAAGTGACAATACCTGCCATTTATGGTCTTTGATCGTCACTGCAACATCAAAGCATCTCTCTTGGTGAAATACAGCAGCATCAAAGTGGACTATTAACTAATCCCTCCTGTGGTGGCAAAGTCATTGATCCATGTTCTCCAACCTAGCCCTTAGATCACCCGTTATGTGAGTTTAAAGCTTTGAACTCATCAAGAAACGAATTAGCACTTATAATCGTTATACTCAATGAGATCCTTCAAACGTATTCCAAGAACTTCAGTCCTTGCATTCCAAAAACTCTATAACATCGTGTGAAACTTTTGAAATGTTTTGATATCAGCTTTCTCATAAATCCCAAGCCCCCTTCTGCTGTGATTGAATCACTATGCTTTCACTGTGCCATTTTGTCCAGTCCTGTGTGACCCAAAACCTCTCGGGAACATACAATTATCAAGTTCAAAAGCAAAGGAGACAGGTAGGATCCGTGGACAACGTCCTTTTCTGTAAGTTTTCCATAGTAGGAATAATATTCTGGGAAGGGCTCCAAGCAAACAATTTAACTATGGAATTTTGGCACCCCATATCGCCTTCCATAACAAGCTGTTTCCCTGTCCACTTGAGGTAGGATTTGACAAAACGTTGTTAGATACCCTCTCCAAGCAAACAAATATTTCCCAATTCCCCAAGTAAATGATGGATTATTCCCTAATTACACAAGCTTCCTTTAAAGAGCTATATATGGGAAATAGTTGAGACTTAAATACCGGTAACACAAAGAAACATCTTGCTTGATCAACCACCACTGTTTTGCTAGTTAAGCTAAATTAGAAGTGCATAAGCATTTGTCGCCAAGACACCCTCCCTTTGGTGCTTAGGTAGACGCAGCTCTTCAAA
Source organism: Adansonia madagascariensis (assembly GCA_038381835.1). NCBI lineage: Eukaryota > Viridiplantae > Streptophyta > Magnoliopsida > Malvales > Malvaceae > Adansonia > Adansonia madagascariensis. The sequence continues at coordinate 14,325 of JBBYHL010443025.1, forward strand.
TGCAACCATTGAAACCTCCTTCTTCCCGACCATATCCCACCAAAATGTGCTCACCATTTTAGTTAAAC